>JAVTVY010042907.1:0-18766 GCA_036873755.1 Hanleya hanleyi | reverse complement strand
ACGTCATCAATGACGTCACAGATGACGCGGACATCCTCAAATCGGAATGTACACCCCGAGAACTACAAGATGACACCTTCCAGGACGCATTCGAACCGTGAATAGCCCATCTCGACCCCAAATACCTTCATGTACTGCCCGAAAATGTCCACTTTCGCTACTACTCGTACCGATGACGTCATCAATGACGTCACAGATGACGCGGACATCCCTCAAATCGGAATGTACACCCCGAGAACTACAAGATGATACCTTCCAGGACGCATTCGAACCGTGAATAGCCCATCTCGACCCCAAATACCTTCCTTCTGCTGCCCCAAAATGGCCATCACTACTTACTAACCAACTGCGCATGCGCAGATTAACGCGATGCATTCCAAAAAAACACACCATCCTGACTCTACCCCACACAAGCTTCACTTTGACACCTCACGCGACCCATTCGAACCGTGATTAGCTCATCTCTAACCCAAACACACCCCTACATAGCACCCAAAATGCCTGTTTTCTATACTACGGTCAGACTGCGCATGCGCAGACTATTGGACACGGACGAACCATTAGTGTAGTCAAGTGCTCCTCCACGAAAGCTTCAAAATAAGACCTCACTCGACCCCATTGGACCATTAGGGACTCACCTAGACTCCAACATGTCCACCCCGTATGGCCCTATACACCCATAGCCACGCAGTATAGGCCTATGGGCCTACCCAGGCCTCGGTGACTTTTTTCAAAAATTTCACCGATTCGTTCCGCAACACTTCCTATCGTGTTCTAAATGACGAGACGAGTAAAACGAGACCCCACAACACTACCGCAAATGTATAGGCTACAGATTCCCAGGGGGACAAACATTGATCCTATACCCTCAGTATGGGACTATATGGGGTTCGGTGACTTTTCAAAATACCGATTTCGCATCGGGAGACTTCCTACGCGTTCTGAATGACGAGGCAGGAAGCCCAGACCTGCCAACCCTACCGCAAATGTAAGGTAAAGCACGTTTCCTCAGGGGACAAACATTGGATCCAACAGTAAGGATCAGGCGAGGTCTGGTGACTTTTTTCAAAATTTCACTGATTCGCACGGGGACACCTATTAAGTTCTAAAACGACGAGACGAGCAAAAATCTTTATAATCTCACAACCCTACCGCAATGTATAGAAGCACAAGTTTCCGGGGATGGCCTTCATACTCCATACCCTTATATAGAGAGCTTTCCCGTAATTTAGGATAAAGTCCGTATTCCGTATTTTTTCAGGAAAATTTTTACATACACCCACCCTGGAACTAGGGGAAGATAACTCTGTTGATAGACAAGCCCCGTTAAGCCCGGCGACCTATATACCCCTCATACCCCATATAGGCATTTTCCCAGGTTTTTCGATAAAGTCCGTGTTCCGTATTTTTTTTTTCAGGAAAAATTTTACATGCACCCACCTAGCCATCAAATACCCCTTCACCTAGGCTTCACGTTGATACCTCACTCGACCCCATTCGACCATTAGGGGCTCCCCTAGATGCCAAAACGTCTATTTTCATACCCTTGGGCCACCGCGCATGCGCAGAATGACCCTAATTCAACCCCACACCCAGTCCATTAGATGCCCCTTCATGAATGCTTTACATTGATACCTCACTCCACCCCATCGGTCCACTAGGGGCGCTCCTAGCTCCAAAAAGGCAATTTTCATACCCTTGGGCCACCGCGCATGCGCAGAATCACCCTAATTCAACCCCACACCCAGTCCATTAGATGCCCCTTCATGAATGCTTCACATTGATACCTCACTCGACCCCATTGGACCATTAGGGGCGCTCCTAGCTCCAAAAAGGCTATTTTCATACCCTTCGGCCACCGCGCATGCGCAGAATGCCGATATTTCAACCCCACGCCCAGTCCATCAGATGCTCCTTCACTTAAGCTTCACTTTGATACCTCATACGACTCCATTGGCCCATTAGGGACTCCCCTAGCTCCAAAACCGCTATTTCCATACCCTTGGGCCACCGCGCATGTGCAGAATGCCGATATTTCAACCCCACACCCAGCCCATCAGATGCCCCTTCACGAATGCTTCACATCGATACCTCACTCGACCCCATTGGTCCATTAGGGGCTTCCCTAGCTCCAAAACGTCTATTTCCATAACCTTGGGCCTCCGCGCATGCGCAGAATGCCGATAGTTCAACCCCGCGCCCAGCCCATCAGATGCCCCTTCACATATGCTTCACTTTGATACCTCACTCGACCCCATCGGTCCACTAGGGGCTCCCCTAGCTCCAAAACGTCTATTTCCATACCCTTGGGTCACCGCGCATGCGCAGAATGCCGATATTTCAACCCCACGCCCAGTCCATCAGATGCCCCTTCACGAATGCTTCACTTTGATACCTCATACGACTCCATTGGCCCATTAGGGACTCCCCTAGCTCCAAAACCGCTATTTCCATACCCTTGGGCCACCGCGCATGCGCAGAATGCCGATATTTCAACCCCACACCCAGCCCATCAGATGCCCCTTCACGAATGCTTCACATCGATACCTCACTCGACCCCATTGGTCCATTAGGGGCTTCCCTAGCTCCAAAACGTCTATTTCCATACCCTTGGGCCTCCGCGCATGCGCAGAATGCCGATAGTTCAACCCCGCGCCCAGCCCATCAGATGCCCCTTCACATATGCTTCACTTTGATACCTCACTCGACCCCATCGGTCCACTAGGGGCTCCCCTAGTTCCAAAAAGGCTATTTTCATACCCTTCGGCCACCGCGCATGCGCAGAAGGCCGATATGTCAACCCCACACCCAGCCCATCAAATGCCTCTTCACGAATGCTTCACTTTGATACCTCACTCGACCCCATCGGCCCACTAGCGGTCCCTACAGATTGCCGAACACTTCCACGAAAACCCACGAGTTTGGGACTACTTTCGGTCCGCGGAGGCAGACCGCATCACCACCAGACCGCATCACCGCGGAGAAATACATGCCCCCAAGGTCACGCCCCATTCACCCAGACCGGAAGTGACGTCATACCTGCGCCCCATTCACCTGCGCACACCGCCCCAATACCGCCCCAATACACCCCAAAAACCTCCCCATTTTTTTTCTGCGCATGCGCAGTGAGGCGCTATTCTATCAATTTACCGTTTGTATACTACTACAGACGTACACCCAAATGCGCCCCCGCATCAGGAAAACAGCCATGGCGATCTATGAACAGTATACCTTACTACCGCTTGAAATAAAAGGGGACCCCACGCACAGGTCCATCATGAAGACCAAGCGTCACTTGGAAGAGGATATGGGTTTACCACCCACCGAGGCCCTGGAAAATGCGATCAGAATGCGCAAACAACTGTTTCAGGACATGCTGCCCGAAGAATATCCAGGCCTCCAGGCCTGGCCGACGATGATTAGAATAAACGGTTCAGAATGAACATGACCGAAGAAGGAACTCTCTGAAATGGCGACTTCTGATTGGACAAGAATACATCTAACGGACAGGAACGAATAGGACAGATGCAAATGGCGGTCTCTGATTGGACAAGAGTCTTTCTTGAATTGTAAACATACCCAACGCGGCTCCCCCAGCGTGGGTATGTTATGATGGAGGGAAAATAAACTATATGAAAAAAAACTTGTTGTTGTTGTTGTTCCCTCATGTGTCATCCTTGTTGTTGTTGTTTTCTCTCTCTCTCCGGTCTATATCATGGCGTCAAAACGTCTAGCAGGACCCATACAAGGACCAGTTTTCGACACTAGGTGACCACATCCCGACGGAATGGCCAGTTTTCGACACCGGATGTGCCGCCATCTTGAACATACGTGCCGCCATCTTGGATATGGCCCATAATGCACCGGGTCAAAATACTCGCTTCTGATTGGCTGAGAGCTCTGTGACGGATTTGAAATACTCGCTTCTGATTGGACGAGAGCTCCGCATTGCGTCTGCGCATGCGCAGAATGATATTCCTACCGCACCATCTCGACCCCAAATACCTTCATGTACTGCCCGAAAATGGCCACTTTCGCTACTACTCGTACCCATGACGTCACCGATGACGTCACAGATGACGCGAACATCCCTCAAATCGGAATGTACACCCCGAGAACTACAAGATGACACCTTCGAGGACGCATTCGAACCGTGAATAGCCCATCTCGATCCTAAATACCTTCATGTACTGCCCGAAAATGTCCACTTTCGCTACTACTCGTACCGATGACGTCACGATGACGTCACAGATGACGCGGACATCCCTCAAATCGGAATGTACACCCCGAGAACTACAAGATGACACCTTCCAGGACGCATTCGAACCGTGAATAGCCCATCTCGACCCCAAATACCTTCATGTACTGCCCGAAAATGGCCACTTTCGCTACTACTCGTACCGATGACGTCACCGATGACGTCACAGATGACGCGAACATCCCTCAAATCGGAATGTACACCCCGAGAACTACAAGATGACACCTTCCAGGACGCATTCGAACCGTGAATAGCCCATCTCGACCCCAAATACCTTCCTTCACTGCCCCAAAATGGCCACTTTACTTACTACAGCCAACTGCGCATGCGCAGATTAACGCGAGATGCATTCAAAAACACACCATTCTGACTCTACCCCACACAAGCTTCACTTTGACACCTCACACGACCCATTCGAACCGTGATTAGCTCATCTCTAACCCAAACACACCCCTACATAGCACCCAAAATGCCTGTTTTCTATACTACGGCCAGACTGCGCATGCGCAGACTATTGAACACGGACGAACCATTAGTGTAGTCAAGTGCTCCTCCACGAGAGCTTCAAAATAAGACCTCACTCGACCCCATTGGACCATTAGGGACTCACCTAGACTCCAACATGTCCACCCCGTATGGGCCTATACACCCATAGCCATGCAGTATAGGCCTATGGGCCTACCCAGGCCTCGGTGACTTTTTTCAAAAATTTCACCGATTCGCTCCGCAACACTTCCTATCGTGTTCTAAATGACGAGACGAGTAAAACGAGACCCCACAACCCTACCGCAAATGTATAGAAGTACGTTTCCCAGGGGGATAAACATTGAACCTATACCCCAGTATGGGACTATATGGGGCTCGGTGACTTTTTTCAAAAATTTCACCGATTCGCACGGGGACACTTCCTATCATGTTCTAAATGACGAGACGAGTAAAACGAGACCCCACAACCCTACCGCAAATGTATAGAAGTACGTTTCCCAGGGGACAAACATTGATCCTATACCCTCAGTATGGGACTATATGGGGTTCGGTGACTTTTTCAAAAATTTCACCGATTCGCACGGGGACACTTCCTATCATGTTCTAAATGACGAGACGAGTAAAACGAGACCCCACAACCCTACCGCAAATGTATAGAAGTACGTTTCCCAGGATGGTCCTATACCTCCCATACCCCATATAGGCATTTTCCCGTAATTTAGGATAAAGTCCGTATTCCGTATTTTTTCAGGAAAATTTTTACATACACCCACCCTGGAACTAGGGGGAGATAACTCTATTGATAGACAAGCCCCGTTAAGCCCGGCGACCTATATACCCCTCATACCCCATATAGGCATTTTCCCAGGTTTTTCGATAAAGTCCGTGTTCCGTATTTTTTTTTTTCAGGAAAAATTTTACATGCACCCACCCAGCCATCAAATACCCCTTCACCTAGGCTTCACGTTGATACCTCACTCGACCCCATTCGACCATTAGGGGCTCCCCTAGCTCCAAAACGGCTATTTCCATACCCTTGGGCCACCGCGCATGCGCACAATGCCGATATTTCAATCCCACACCCACCCCATCAGATGCCCCCTCACATAAGCTTCACTTTGATACCTCACTCGACCCCATCGGTCCACTAGGGGCTCCCCTACATCTCAAAACGATTATTTCCATACCCTTGGGCCACCGCGCATGTGCAGAATAACGCTATGTCAACCCCACACCCAGCCCATTAGATGCCCCTTGACATAAGCTTCACTTTGATACCTCACTCGACCCAATCGGACCATTTTATCTAGGGACTACTTTTTCTCCGCGGAAGGTTTTCCCCGCGACCGAATCACCGCCAGACATGACCGCATCACCGCGGATGAATGCATCTTTGACCTGGGTCACGTGATATGCAAATTTGGAACTCTCCTGTGCTGGAGGTAGCTTTTTGGTCTTTCTGCCGGAACTATACTGTACTTGACCTCTGTGACCCTCCCGTGACCTCCAAGTTCCTCCACACTTCCGCCACAAATCTGCGCAGAAACACCTGCGCACTCGTCAAAATGCGGTCTGTGCCGTCTTTATACTACTACTGACGGTCCATCTCTACACCAAACACACCCCCACGCACCCCCAAAATGACCCCTTTACTTAATACACCCAACTGCGCATGCGCAGATTGACGCGACTTGCAATAACAAAACACGCCATTCTGATTCTACCCCACAAAAGCTTCACTTTGACACCTCCCACGACCCATTTGGACCAATAGTAGTGCATCTCTACCCGAAAAACACCCCCACGTACCCCCAAAATGCCTGCTTTCTATACTACGGCCAGACTGCGCATGCGCAGAATATTGAAAACGGACGATACATCATTGCTCCTCAATGAGAGCTTCAAAATAAGACCTTATACGACACCATCGGACAACTAGGGGCTCACCTAGACCCCAAAACGTCCACCCAGTATGGACCTATCCACCATAGCCAGTATGGGCCTATACAGACCTACTTGGTACCTGGACATTTCGAAAAATTTCACCGCTTAACTTCGAGACCCCTCCCATCGTGTTCTACATGATGAGACGTGAAAAACAGGACCAAACAACATGTGTGAATTTCCCAGTATGGACCTATCCCCCTGAGCCAGTATGGGCCTATCCAGACCTCTGTGAACTTTCGAAGAATTTCACCGCTTAATTTCGAGACCACGCTCATCGTGTCTACATGGTGAGACGTGAAAAACAAGATCAAACAATCCATATTGCAACGAACATGTGTGCATTCTCCAGTATGGACCTATCCGCCATAGCCAGTATGGGCCTATATGGGCCTATATACAGACCTCCGTGAACTTTTCGAACAATTTCGCCGCTTGACTTCGAGACTCCTCCCAGTGTCTTATACATGGTGAGACGTGAAAAACAAGACCAAACAACCCATATCGCAATGAACATGTGTGAATTTCCCAGTATGGACCTATACCTGTGAGCCAGTATGGGCCTATCCAGACGTCCGTGAACTTTTCGAAAAATTTCACCGCTTAGCTCCGGGACCCTCCCCATCGTGTTTTTCGTGGCGAGGCGTGAACAACAAGACCAAACAACCGATAGTAAAATAAAAAAAATAAAAAAATGACCACCCCCATACCCCAAAGAGGCATTTTCCCGTATAGATGCAAATGTGCGAATCAGGCCCCTATTGTAGAGGTAAAGTCCGTGTTCCACTTTTTATATATTTTTTTCTGTGAAAACATGCACCCACCCATAACTTAATAGGCAGGCCCCGATAAGCCCGGGAGACCGATATTAGCCCTTTTGGATAGGGTTGATAGGAGTTTTCCCCTATTTTAGGGGTAAAGTCCGTGTTTCGCTTTTTATATTTTCGGGACAAATCCTAATTTTACATGCACCCACCCATGACTTGATAGACAGACCCCGATAAGCCCGGGGGACCGATATTAGCCCTTTTTCATATGGCTGATAGGAGTTTTCCCCTATTTTAGGGGTAAAGTCCGTATTCCGCTCTTTATACTTTCGGGGGCAAATCCTAATTTTACATACACTCATCCATGACTTGATGGCCCTGGAGGAGCGCTTCACTTTGACACCTCACTCGACCCAATCGGTCAGCTAGGGGCCCCTCTCGCCCCCAAAATGTCACGAACATTCTCACGAAAACCCGCGTATTTGGGACACCGACTGGGAGAGCTTGGTGAAATCTGCGCTGCCAAGCCGAACGTGATCGATGGTTGCCTCGTCAGTAGTAGGGTCACCATTGTTAATATATCCGGTATCATGCGCAGGGGTCAAAGGTCACGTGACCGGAACCAGAAGTGTGCACCATGGGTAAGCGCTCCGAGTTCCAAGAGCTCCCATCCAAGAGCTCCGCCCCACAGGAGCTACCACCACCACCGGGCGTTGATGGGCGAGCTCCCGCCTGCCCCATCCCCGAGTTCCGAGCTCCCGACGACTCCATCCCCGAGCTCCGAGCTCCCGACCACCCCATCCCCGAGCTCAGTGGCTACTATTCCTACTGATGACGTCACCAATGACGTCACAGATGACGTGAACTTACCTCAAATCGGTAGTCAGCCCTTTTGGATAGGGTCACTCGACCAAATCGGTCCGCTAGGCCCCCTCTCGCCCCCAAAATTTCCCGAACATTCTCACGAAAACCCGCGTATTTGGGACTATTTTATGTCCGCGAAGGCTTTTTCCCGCAACACCGCCAGACCGCATCACCGCGGAAGAATTCGAGGTCAAAGGTCACGTCACCCTGGTGGCGCCCCTTGTCAGAACTATTGTGCACTAGACCTCCACGTGACCTCCACAAACCTTCACGTAACCTCCACAGGAAGAGTTATCTCCCTGTAAAAGGTGAAGTTTTATGCGGTGACCCTACTACTCTCGTCTTAACCACCACATCTTTTCATAAACGAACCCTGGATCTCTTCAAAATCGAGTGGAGTGGCGAGGCCACGGTAGCACAGACATGCTAGGGTAGCATTCTTCTAATTGTATCGCGGTATTTTATACATATGTGGTTGACATATAAAAACAAGTCACAAGACACGCTGTTTAACGTGAGAATAACAATGTGAAACAACCACGTGAGAATAAACTAAGGGTGCTTGGATATTGCGGTGGCCTTGGGCGTAGCACCAGCACACCCCGGTCCTCGGCCTGGGGTTACTCTTCAAACGTCTACACTGTGGTAGACATGGGTATCCACGACAACGATGGTATTGATGAAACAGGCAGTACTGTCCACACACGCCACATACACGCTCCAACGTCACGTCTCCGTGTCTTCATCCATGAAGGCCTCATGGTATGGATGAATCAGTGGTAGTCCTTACCGGTCAAAGTACTCCTCGTACTTTTCTGTACAGGGCAACCCAATGTTGGCCTATTCGATCCATCGGATCTGGGTTGAGGTCGAACTAGGAAGGGTAGAGACGGTTCAGCGGAAAAACATCTTGGGCGAATATCCCTTTATAGATGATCCTTTCCAGCGGATGATTTTCCAGCATGACTGAGATATGGCCCGTAATCATCTGAGGTGGAATAATCGTAAAAAATCAGTTTAAGTTGCTTTTCTGGACGAGTCGACTGATGGTCGTTAGGCACAGTGGGCTGAGGTCGAAGCAGAAAAGTGTATCAGTCAACATAAGCGTCCCCATCGATGTGGTTCCAATCGTCCTGGTCGATTTGACCCGTCGCCACAAAAAGCTTCTGATAACTCCGGATGTAATTACGCAGTCTAAAGTCTGGTTGAAATAGACGTGTGGAAACCTATTGTCCTTTCGCATACAAGGATGCAAAGTTGATGTTGAAATGCTTGAAGTAGAGGGGGCTTTCGCACTTTATAGAATACACCTGAATAATACAACCTACACCCTATACTTTGCTCCACAAAGAAATACTCGCATATACCCAAACTCACTCACAACAGACTGCACTCCAATGCTAGTTCCCATTGACGCATGGACTGAATGATTGCATAGATCTAAGTGTCCACCTCAGTCTTATCCTACCCAACGAAAGCTTCAATATGACACCACAAACGATACAGTTGGACCATATATGACCCATCTACATACCAAAACTCCCACAACAATGCTCATGCGGATGCGCATGGTGTTATCGGCTAAAGTCAGTCAACGGCTCTGAGATCCCGTCTGTTGTGCTTTACAGTGTAATCATGATTGATAGAATCTCAACACCATATACGTTGCTCGACACACAAAAAAACCCTGGTGTTTGTTGTTATCACCTCTGGGTCCGTTCTACACACAGGGTGATATCAACCATATCTTGGTCTGTGTACTGTATATCCACAATAACGAATTCCGCCTAGAGGTGCCCGACATGTTTGTTCCGACATAGGGAGAGGGAACCCTGGGGCTTGTTGATCTGTGATCTTTACATATCATTAACTCTGACCTTTGTGACGGTCAGAAGTGACCTTTGACCGTATACAATGGAGTTTCCGGTGTTGTGTTCATGCGCTGTGTCAAATGTTTCTTCCAGCCACGTGACAGGAAGTGACATGACAAAGGTCAAACTTAAAGATATGCAAATCAAAGATCAATAGGCCCCTAGATACTCTTTTCATACTACTCGTGCATCAAATTATCTCAGATTCACTGCGTGACATCACCAAAACTCATTTGCTTACTAAATTTGTATTAAACCCCAAAATTGCAATATCATGAAATAAACGCGAAATGACTCAAATAAAGAGGGCAATCACATAGCTCTCTTTCAGAAATTACATTTTTCTTTGTTTTAAGTTTGACTTCATGAGAACGCCTTTTTGCAAATCCATGTAAATCCGATATCCTCGCAGAGCTCATAGGATCGATCGATAAACTGGTTCGCGAGGATTGTCGACTTTACGACAAAAGAGATGATTACTATCCCTATCTCGACATTTTAATACCAGAGGGATCTGCATATGGCGTATACATATCTCGCCTAGTAGCATTCGCTAGATCTTGTATTAAATGTGGTGATTTTAATCAACGTCACGAAACACTATTGCAGAAACTTGTGAAAAACAGTGCTATATTGTCAAGCGCCTCCACTCGAAGTTTCTCAAATTTGGTGATGGTACGATAAGGCGGGACTTTGGCCCATTCGTGGTGCGGTTGAAATCGAAAAAAATGAAATGTCCTAAAAATACTTGTGTTTTAATGCAACGGCAAGAGAAAATATAAGTTCACAATATGTGAAAGTTTTAGTGCGGTTGCGTTATGATTATAGTTATCACATGAAACTGAAATCCACAGCTTGTGCTATTTCGTGAAAAAAAGGTCCAAATCGAGTCCTTCAGACACGCATTTAGACGCGAAGGACCCGTTGGACCAAAACGCCATTTAACCTGGTGTTGTGCGGTTGCATTATATCCCCACTGCTGGAAAATCTTTTTGGTCCAAGGAGTCCTTCATACTAAAAAATGAAAAGTTATGAATCATAACGTTTGAAGTTTTCGTAAGTAGATTAAAGTGACAAAATAGCCTGTAACAATTGTTCGTATGTCGTGGTGTAGTGGATACGCACGTTGGATCACAAGCGCCTCGAAATTTTCTTTTACCGAGTTCGAATCCCAGGAGGGCGACATGTGTGACGTCGACAAGTTATTTCAATCTTTCTCATTTTTGTAAAAAGAAATGGCATTCTGTATATCTGAAATAAGATTTCAGTCTATCATTATGAACCAATTAAAAGTAAAATAAATATTTTTTAACTATGACAAGATACCGTGTGGACATTACGGGCTAGTCAAACGTTGAAATCGAACGATCAGTCGCTAGCTGTTACAAGGGCAATATATTCGCCTAAATTGTGTATTTATTCTCCAATATGTGCATACAAAATCGACTGCAACGTGGTGAAATAATAACGCCTTCGTATCGAAAATATCTGAAGCTATCATGGTTCACCGTAACATTTAGTCCGTTGATTGACAGTTGCCGCCGACGACAAGCTGTACATTGCATTGTGATTGACAGATGGAGAGAAGAAATGTACATTCCTATGAGTCGGCTGTCTGTGGGCAAAAACCCCGCCTTACAATACCATCTCCTTTGTCATATGCTGATAGTATAATACGAACATAAGCGTGCAAGCTCTATGGTGGTACATTTTGTAACTTGTGTCTAATCTGCATATCCCGGACTTGGGGCCATATGAACCTATGTATTTCAAGATCCTCTTTGTTTTCATATGAACAGTCACAATCAAAGCGTGATTGAGATACATCATAAACTAGATAACGACTTAACAAATAAAATCATATGGATTAAGAATACTGATACGGATTTGATATTTTTAAATCATCATTATGTCTTGCTGGCATCATTGAAAACTGGCGAACGCTTCTCTCTTGTAGAAAATTAGTCTAGTATTATGTATACTATGATCTATTCTTTTAATTTGGTGCTAATGCTATTATATGAATTAGGTCTTTGAATTATGGACGCGGAAAGTCTTTAATGGATGATGGCTGAATATTGAATGACGGACTAGACTCTTGTATTTAAATTATGCTGTCGATTCTAAGTTTGATTGTACGCACGAAGTTATTACGTGTCCTCCTTTCATGGCTGGCTGGGTACGACTGTACTCGAAAGCTTTTCAATAAAAAAGGTCAGAACAATAGAATCTGAAATGAAATATCGACCTCCTTCACTACGCATGGGTGATCAGCGCAGTGAAATAATGCTTGCTTGCATTGGTGTATATGTACTCAACCGGTCGAAGCGCATGTTACCGAACGGACGTAAGTCACTCTAGTGGTTGGTAATCTTTCTGTCTGACTGAAGTTTCCAGTCTTTTCAACAAGGAGCTCTACGAGGAGATATGAATCGTATCATAGGTCTATATGTCCAACGCAAGCTGATTAATACATGCAGGAAACATATCAGAGTCGATATTGCATTGAACGCCATTCGACTGACCGCTCACCGGACCTGCTGTCACACCTCGACATCTCGCCTACTAGATTGGGAAATGCGACTAACAACTTCACTTACAAGGTGTGTACCGCATACGAAAATTAGTGGGTTCCGAGTTTGTATATTATTTATCCGGGTTGGCTAGCGTATCTAATTCCGCTTAAGCCGGTGCTGGGAGCCATGTGGACTGAACAGCTGCAATAAAAGCGCGGCTGAGAGACTGAGGCTACGTCGGAGAATCCACCGTATTCTTGGGTCTGAATGTAAGGTACCGAGGGAAGCGTTCCTGTAGAGTTATATGGTTGCTTTTTAGTCGCTAAACCTCGTCAATTTTTCCCACCTCTTGCATATCGCTCCAATTTGTTACCTGTATATGTTAAGATTTTGCCGGTGGAATGTTAGTCCCCGAGGCCCGATCCCTGTAAACATTTTATTCCACAAATATATGTAGGTTTATTGCTTTAGTGGGAAATTTAAGCCGTACGACGTCGGGCATTGCAGGTTACTTTTTCTGGGTATTCTTGCATTTACCATGCTTACCCCATGTTGAGGCGTTTACTCCATCAGACGGCCTCGATGCTCATCCACTAACATCAGATGAGTTATCTGTCTGAGCTGATCTGTCGTCACAGCCCCGAGCTAGCGTATCTAATTCCGCTTAAGCCGATGCTAGGGGTTGTGTGGATGCTTCATAGTCTACACATGAACAGCTGCAATCGCGGCTGAGCTAAGGCTACGTCCGAGAACCCACCATATTCTCGGGTCTGAAAGTAAGGTGCCGAGGGGAGCTTTCCTGTAGAGTAATATGGGTGCTTTTTAGTCGCCAGACGTCAATTTTTCTCACCTCTTGCATATTGGTCCCATCACTCATACATGATCAATATAGTTGCAAACTACTAGTGGTTTTGAAGATGGCATAAAACACAAATCGATGACGACAGACTTAAACACGAAGCTGCGCATCTAAAGCGCCCTGGGCTCTGGGAGTAACTAACTGTTTTAAGGCTATAACAGCTCCCTTACAATAGTCATGCATAAATGATTCAATTTGAAGTCGACAACCTAACAATGAAATAGGGCCCTTTGTAAAAACAGAAATATTGCAATAAGTTATAGAGAATGGGTTCAGACATATATATATGTGAAATACATGTACATGTATCACGTTTGCTTCAGATTACAATTTAATCTTTTTTGCAAATACAGTTACAGTGAATTTCATTCTTGTGAAATGTACATGTATGGCATACCAGAGACTGGCTCTTGACTGATGGACCGAAATAACAATAATAAAAAAAATCACCATAAAAAATGATTATGTTGCAACAGCAACCATAAATTATCCGAATGAATTTCCGATAGGCATCTGGCTCTTCACTAAATAATTAATTCTTGACTGATGTACTGAGTAAAAAACAATTACCCAAAAAATGAAATATACAAAAAAAATATCATAAAAAATTATTATGCTGACATAGCAACAAAATAAATTATCCGAATGAGTTCATTTTCTGGCTCTTGACTAGGTAAGTATGCATACGAAATTTGGAATACATCAGTGAAACCGTTTTGCAGATCTCTCTGTCGTACATATGGACGGACGGAGGGAGGGACGTACGGACGGACCCCTGGGCCAAAATTGGCAGAGGGGTAATAACGGTAATTAATAGTTTACTAAGGTGGCCCATATACATTCTATATTTTAGTTCTATGTTTGCTTTTTTAATTTAGGTTTATTTCTGTAGTTTTCACCCCGGTGAAAACCTTGTCACCCAGTTGTACAGTTTTTCACCGAGGTGGAATCATGTTCACCTGGGCTGAAACAATTTCACCTGGGTGAGAAGGTTTTCACCCGGATGAAAACAGGTTCCCCATGGCGAGAACAGGTTTCCACCAAGGCGAAAACATGTTCCACCCATGTGAAACCCTTTTCACCCAGATGAAAACATTTCCTCCCGGGTGAAAAAGTTTTCACCCAGTTGAAAATGTGAGAAGGTTTCACCGGGGTGAAAGCTAAAGAAATAAACCTGAAACTAAAAAAGCAAACATAGAACTATAAAGAATTAATACAAAACTAAAAATATAGCCTGCCGTGGCCTTGCCAAGCGTTTGTAATCGCCTATGGATTAGGACGGTCTGGCCATGACTCTCCCAGAACTCAGGTTGCCCCAAGACACGTCAACTGGCAAACCACTAGAGCAAACGGCATTCCTCGTAGGAATATCCCCCCAAGGTGCCAGGCTTTAGCGACCCAGCTCAAAATCGTCTCACTCAGCAGTTCGCCATCAAGGACGAATTTTCAGGTAACAGTCCACAATGCATCTCGCGAATAGGTGGATGGATACAAAGTGGATAGGCAGGGATCTGATCTCGGAACGCCCCTTTACACTATATGAGACAGTTACACCACATATAAGGGAAGTGGGAAGAGGTGCCGACATACTGACAGTCACATGACTTCACAGTATAGTCTTCTGGTTAACCTATTCTAAAGCACATACTAAGAATCTGACGATTCGTGATATGTGTTGTATCTCAGGTACACTTTTGTTATACCTGCTCATGTGACAACTTGGCCCCTAGCACCGGCATAAGCGGTATTAGATACAGATCTAGAGAGCTATGATGGAAATGCTCTGACAACTCGTACATTGGTAATTGGTTAGCTGTGTCGCTGTGACAACTCGTACACTGGGGATTGGTCGTCGTGAGATGAAAATGGCGGCATTTAACACAAAAGACTTGTCAAATGACGTTCCTTGATTAAAAAGAGAGAATTAGGAGGTCCTGGCGTTTGTGAGCAGGTGTATGGACGCATAACCCTGACCGAGACCGGCGGTCAACTAGGTAAAAAGTAAATACTTCAGCGATTCAGCCTGTCCGGCAATGTTCGTACCCCGAATGTATCGGACTATGGGACAGGCTAGAATGATTGGATGATATTCAGTTAAAATGCTGGTGGAAGAATATCGGCGAGTCCAAAATATTGTCTGTGAATTCCACGCACATTCTCTACATAATTAATAATGGCAATATTTACGGCCAGTTGTTTCATTGAAATTTGTACCGTCTAAGTGATCACTGACATAATGTGATGAAACACAATATCCGGGAATTATTCGTCTGATGTCAGTAAAGTAGAGATCTTGTAATGAAATCATGTCATTTAACATTGCGAGGCATGGGGAGAATAATTACTTCCTTCTAACCACTAATGTGGATGGTAGGTACGCCGATATCGGAGTCTTTAAAGCTTGAATGTATAGCAAGTCCTGGCCTGGGCGGGAGACCTCTATATCAGTAAATGCTTGGAGGGATAACCCTGGCCGAAGCTGGTTGTCAGCCAGTGTAGTTAATATTTATGAATAGCATGCTGTAGTTTAGGCAGGAGACTTGTGCGTGTAAGTGAATGTCTGAATGGTTATCCGTGGTCGAGGCCAATGGTCACTCAATGTGGCTGATGCATGCATGTATCAATGCCAATCATTCTCTACCGTCTGCAGTTATAATTGGAAAATATTACACACGAAGGAAACAGACACAGAACGGAAGCAGGTCATATAGTACGTGCCCGACGTACAGTAAACTCGATTATGTCTAAGTTGAATCCAGTCCAAGAAAGGAACCCGTCCAGGTTCAACCCTGTCACAATTTGAGTTATAAAATTTCAGACGATTCTTTAAAGTCCCTGTGGATTAATTACTTCTCAATTCCCGGCTTCTATCGCTCTCCGTTCGTCCTCAAATAATTCCCGACCGACACACTTTTCTCTAGTACCACCCCGATTCTCCCCAATTGAAATCTTCTGCCGAGGTGCCTCCTATAACGTTATCACTGGGAAATCCCTTTTTGCAGTAAAACAAAACGAGAAAAACAACGATCGTTTAACATGTTTCCACTGGAAGGTGAGGTCATTGTCAGTTTCCAGAATTCCCGAAGTACATACTAGGCAAACCGGAAGCGCACTCTGTTAAGCAAACCGCAAGACATTTTTAGCACGTAACACGCAGTACACAACGAAAGGCGGACACGTGTCAGAAATCTCAGCTGTAACCTTAATGAGTGATGTCAGCAACTTTAGTTACACAGTTATGTGTATATGACCAGAGAGTCCTCACTGAAAACTGTTGACCGCTCCTCTCTTTCAGGAAACCGTCTTGTTTGTTTTTTAAATATCATTTCATATATATATTTGAAACTGATGTTGCAGGAAAAAGGTTCTTGAATTATTGACGAGGAAAATCTTTTGTAGATTGTAGCTGGTTGTTGGATTTCGGATCTGAAGCCAAGATAGAACCCTATTTCTTCAAACACTGTAAGTACAACTGAATCAAGAAGTTATCTTGGTTCTGTTGACAGATCTGAAAACACAATATATAATACTGTTCTCAAATACGGCTCTTGTGCATCCAAATGTACCAGAACAATATAACCGACGTGTGGACATCGTCGTAAGGGGCCTTCCTGAAATACCGTGGGATTTGAAGAGAGTGACGAAATGCGAGACTAGCTCGTTTGAATTTTGAATTTAAACATGTCTTACCTGAGATTAGGTTTGCTCTTCCATGCGGATAGACACGGCTGTCAGGATGCGATGTTCATTTGCGTAAGTCGGCGTCATAATGTGTGACAGACTGCCATCGGGGGCGACCAAATTGCCGAAGGTTAAACGGCAAAAACCTGTTATTACCGTATACAACCTAATTGACCTTTGTCCGCCAGAGCAGCAATGCATTTTGACGACACCGTATGGCATTTGATATGGAGTGAATTAAAAGTTCTTTGAAGCGTGATATATTTAAAATATTACGGCAAAATGGCAGTCATTCTGTAGAGTTTGTTATACACGTTGCCAAAATAAAGAAAATATATTCGGAACCAGTCGTTGGTTTTCGACAAGCTCCGATGTGACCTAACGAAAATGAGCTTACTTCAAGCAACTTGGCTGTCATAACGAGTCAGAAATGGCGTGCTAAGTCCGAATGTGTGAATTACGGTCGTGGTATTATAGGTGTGTGCTTGCACAGAGGCCAAACGCGTCGACTTCTTTCTACACGAGTTTGCTCCCAATCATTCTCAAGGCATCAGATTGTATACCTCCTGCTGTCAGATATACCCTCTGATTGCATTGGTTAAAAATGTGTGACACAGATTCTGTGCTCATGGTTCTCGACCAATCAACATCGCCTGTTTGTAATGGAGCGGAGTTGGCTCAGGATGTCAAACTGAAGAAGACCCTGCATTCTGTTGCTGAGCATCTAATTTGTTCATTCTTCCCATATAATGGATGTATCATCCGTCACTATTGTATGCAAATACAGGATATGAGAGTACGAACATTGGGATAGCTCTCTACGTCCCTAGTGTGTAAATGCTGCATCCTTTCATCACAAATTTCCAGGCATGGTGTTACGAAAATGTGAATATCTCTCGATTACGGTGGAAAGTAAGATCATAACTCCTTGAACCGAATGACCTCGAGAATCGAATAACTTACAGAAATTTCCGTTACTAAGAACAAAAGTCAAAACTTTCTCAAAAGAAATTCAGATCGGTGGGAAAAATGCCATTCTTCCATGTGCATCTTTCGTAATTCTAATGTTCTATTCAAGCATTTTTTCATTCATTTTTCCTAAGTATCCCTATTAGACTCGTATTCCCTATTCTCAATGTATTTTTTTCTGAGGCTGTTTAACAGCCCCACCTTAATCAATATGGTATGCAGTTTGGAGTTGATTGGCTGTCTTTAAAATGTCGTTATCAACGAAATGTCGCTATCAGCATCATCATCTATTATCTCATGGTAAAAAATCACGTGGACGCCAAAAATTTGCTGTCCAGTTTTGATGTTTCGATATGAATAGATCGGCGATAAAAAATCGCAAACAATATTTGATTACATTTTTGGATACGGGGGAGATAGATCTTTCGTTCAGTGTATACATTAGTCATATGTTTTCTTCTCCTTTACATTATATTCACTATACTCCTGCTATATAGTATTGTTAAATATGGCGCCTGTCCTGGTGAGACATCACTTCCCCTTCATTCAAA
>JAVTVY010042906.1:0-17849 GCA_036873755.1 Hanleya hanleyi | reverse complement strand
CGGGGTGATGAAAATACCAGGCCCATGGGCTTATTAGGGCATCTATTTTGTGGCAAGGACCACTTTATCTTGTCTTCATCAAGTACATGCAAATGGCTATTGTTTACATCCATTAGAAAAGACATGGGGAAATAACCAGACCATTTGTAAATCATACCTTTCAAATTGTTCAGTGAAGACGAAAGTAAATAAACAATACTACGAAGAAAATAGATCAAGTTGCATGCTGTTTAGCCCAAATCGTATGGGGAGTATCAGTTTTAAAAAGATCCAAAGTTGGTTTCAATATATGGCACGCAATAAATTGACCCCAAGTTTGGTGTTTGCCATATCATATCCACCGTGACCGTGATCTTTGAACTTGATCTCAATTTTGGTACACCCGGGTCTCATTGATGTGTCATTTGTAGCATTCTCTCAAAAAAAAACTCTCATTTTTAAAGATCTCCTGATTTTGGGGTTACAGTGACCTTTGACCTGGACCTCAATTTTTGTATGTGACACCTCATTTCCCCCCTAATGTATCTACAGAAACTAAATTCACTATTTTTAAAGAAATCCTGATTTTGGGGTCACATTGACCTTTGACGTTGATCACAATTTTGGTACATGACACATCGTCTGTCCCTCATGTATCTGACATAAAAACAAATGTGATTTTAAGGATTTCATATTTTGGGGTCACAGTGACCTCTCATCTTTGACCTCAGTTTTGGTATGCATCGTCTATTGTTGAAAGAAAAATTTGCAAATTTCAAAGATTTCTTGATTGTTCTCACCATTGCACTTAGCCCTTCTGCAATAGATTTGTCCACAAAGTCCATTTCCCCGCCATTTTCTTTCAGGCGATTCACCCAATTTCGACACAGTTTCTCCCCACATCTCGAGAACACTGGAACAAAATCTGAACAAAATATTAGGGAAGGGTTTTAAAAAAGGCGGAAGCATTAAAGTGGAAATTTCAATATTTATTCTTCTTATGTCACCAACTTCCTCAGATAAGTTGGATTGTTCCCTGAACTTGTGAAAATAAATCTATTCAGGCTACTGGAGTTGGCCGTGCAATGTCACGTTGAGTAGCATTTAACCTAATTTTCAGCAGTTATATCATGATGGTGCCTACATGTGCCACAAGAATATTCGTGATCAGTCCTGCAAATGTAGGGCCTGGAAGGGAACATTTGTGATCAGTCCTTCAAGTGTATGACATGCAAGGAAATATTTGTGAACAGTCCCTGCAAGTGTAGGACCTGTAAGGGAATATTTGTGACCAGTCCTGCAAGAGTAGGACCTGTAAGGGAACATTTGTGATCAGTCCTGTAAGTGCAAGACCTGTAAGAGAATATTTGTGACTAGTCCTGCAAGTGTAGGACCTGTAAAAGAATTTCACGATCAGTCCTGCAAGTGTAGGAACAGTAAGGGAACATTTGTATTCAGTCTTGCAAGTGTAGGGCCTGGAAGGGAAAATTTGTGAACAGTTCTGCAAGTGTAGGACCTGTAAGGGAATATTTTTGACCAGCCCTGCAAGTGTAGGACCTGTAAAAGAATATTCGTGATCAGTCCTGCAAGTGTAGAAACTGTAAGGGAATATTTGTAATCAACCTTGCAAGTATAGGGCCTGGAAGGGAACATTTTCGACCGGTGCTGTAAGTGTAGGATCTGTAAGGGAATATTTGTGACCAGTCCTGCAAGTGTAGGACCTGTAAGGGAATATTTGTGACCAGTCCTGTAAGTGTAGGACCTGTAACAGAATATTTGTGGCCAGTCCTGCAAGTGTAGGACCTGTAAGGGAACATTTATGAGCAGTCCTGTAAGTGTAGGACCTGTAAGGGAATATTTGTGACCAGTCCTGCAAGTGTAGGACCTGTAAGAGAATAATCGTGATCAGTCCTGCAAGTGTAGGGCATGTAAGGGAACATTTGTGATCAGTCCTGTAAGTGTAGGACCTGTAAGGGAATATTTGTGACCAGTCCTGCAAGTGTAGGACCTGTGAGGGAACATTTGTGACCAGTCCTGTAAGTGTAGGACCTGTGAGGGAACATTTGTGACCAGTCCTGTAAGTGTAGGACCATTAAGAGAGTATTCACGATCATTCCTGCAAGTATAGGAACTGTAAGGAAATATTTGTGATCAGCCTTGTAAGTGTAGGACCTGTAAGGGGATAATTGTGACCAGTCCTGCAAGTGTAGGAACTGTAAGGGAATATTTGTGACCAGTCCTGCAAGTGTAGGACCTGTAAGAGAATATTCATGATCAGTCCTACAAGTATAGGAACTGTAAGGGAATATTTGTGATCAGTCTTGTAAGTGTAGGGTCTGTAAGGAAATATTTGTGATCAGTCCTGCAAGTGTAGGACCTGTGAGAATATTTGAGATCAGTCCTGCAAGTTTAGGACTGGTGAGGGAATATTGTTGATTAGTCCTGCAAGTGTAGGACCTGTAAGGGAATATTTGTGATCAATCCTGCAATTGTAGGACCTGTGAGAGAATATGTGTACAGTATTGACATTCGGCCATTTACATATATCTTGGAGATTACTGCTAAAGTATTTTGAATGGATTGCTGATATAATAATAGGCATGTGATATTTGATATCTCACAGTTACCTCTATTTTGATCCGGTATTGTTTAATTAATGTCGACTGACTTCTTGTGATAGAATCCTGGAGATTTGATTTTTTTATGACACAATGGAGATCAGAATTTTGAAACGAAATCTTGGAGATTGAATTGCTGACATGGCATCTTGTATATTTCCCATTTAATTTCTAGCATGATGTGATAGTATACATGTAGGCATATGCCACTATTTCTTGCCATGATTCATCTGACAAAGCCATACCATGACTGCATGGCAGATAGTGGGTGCGCCATGACAAGTTCTGAGTTCTGAAGCACATTTATGACCTCTTCAAATATGCCCCGATTTGAGTGAATTAAAAGCCAGAATGTGAAGTACATGTATATTTCATCCTCTGTGAAATCATGTCAGTGTTCATGTATGTTTGACCTAATAGACTCCCCCATGTAATTCCCTCCCGGACATCAAAGGAACTGTTCCCCAGCGCTTTCTCAGCATCAACTTGGTTTGTCTCACAAATAAAGTGAACCAGTCTCACATGTCGTCCGTTCACTGGCTGTCACTTTGAACAGACCATTCTTTCATGCAGGGGTGGTAGAGATTACATGTGTACAGACCTGCATTTTACAGGAAAAATGGAGGATGATATAGAAGGACATATAGTAGTAACAGTGTATGTACTTACTTTGAAGAACAGACATCCTGAAGGCTATGTTACAGAGTTTTCTCTGAGCTGCATGCTGACTTCCTTCGGTCAGTAGAAGCCCTTCCCCAATAACATCAAGTAAGGCACTGAAGTTTACAATAAATCAACTGGTTTGAACAAGCTGTAGCAGATTTTGAATTCTTGGATGATTACACAATGCTTGAAATAGAATTTTTCCTACATTACATTAATCTCCCTAATAATTCAATCAAAATTCATTCAATTCAATCAATTCTAGGGACAAAATACAATTAGCTGTTTTAATAAATTTCACCACCCCCTTTAATGATAGAAATAATGGATTATTCGCATGATTTTGAATCATTTTGTCAACTTCCTGTTCTAATAAATTTGATCACCCACAGATGTTATAGTAGAAAATTTCTCTTCCTATCACAGAATTATTAGACGGATTACCATATAAACATGAGTGGAACTTCTGTCCAAGTTTTCCCTTCTCCACCGAAAATCAAATTTTTCCGTCTAAGAAATTCCCTCCTCACAGAATAATGATCTGCAGTACAATGTACTGCTCAGACATGTCTGATCGAAATTTGATGAAGCATTTTGTATGTCCTACCTACATATATGTTAGAGAAACCCAAGCATAAAAGCCATATTACCAATCAGAATTGATAAATGACGGAAGAAAATTCAGTTTGCTTGGTCAGTTTGAATTCCCTCATTTCAGACACTGGCATGGTGTTAGCCAGGGACCCATCCACCTGTCCAGTGGACAGGCATCTTCCAAAATGGACAGGCAAAAACAAGAGTTCAATTGAACCCAAAATACGCCCGTAAAAAAATACAGTCGATAAACAACATAAGGGCCTGAAGCGGTATTTGCAGGAGAAAGTAGAACTCCAGTTACTCTTACTCTGCGGGGGTGCATATTCATCCACCCCCGGTTATGCGCTTATGTATGTATCAGTAACTTTAAAACAAAATTTTTGTTAGCGTAAGCTGCAAAAGTACGCTCATCAGCCTGATGAATTGGACCGAAATGACAGCAGGTGCCAAATACAAGGATTTCAGACTAAAATCAAGGGGAGTAACTGAAGAAAACATCGAATCAGCTCAAAAACAGTTTGTGCACATCTACACATGGTACCGACCTTATGTACCAAATTTCAAAAGAATCCATCGAAAACTCTTGAGACGAGCTGCATTCACGAGGACAGTATGTGGCAAATAAAAGATTTCAGACCAAAATCAAGGGGAGTAACTCAAGAAACTGTTGAATCAACTCGATCAGGACAGTATGTGGCAAATAAAAGATTTCAGACCAAAATCAAGGGGAGTAACTCAAGAAACTGTTGAATCAACTCGAAAAAAGTTTGTGAACAAGTGCACTCGGCACCAATCATGTGCACCAAATTTCAAAAGAATGCAATGAAACCCCTAGGACGAGTTTCGTTTACGAGGACTGTAGGTGCCAAATTAAAGTATTCCAGACTAAAATCAAGGGCGGATAACTCAAGTGTTGAATTGGTTCGAAAAAAGTTTAAGCGCATCTACACATGATACTGATCATGTGTACCAAATTTCAGAAGAATCCATTGAAAACTCGGGGACGAGTTGCGTTGACGAAGACAGTAGGTACCAAATACAAGGATTTCAGACCAAAATCACGGGGAGTTACTCAAGAAAACGTCGAATCGGGCCGAAAAAAGTTCGTGCACATTTACACATGGTACCGATCATGTGTACCAAATTTCAGAAGAATTCATTGAAAACTCTGGGACGAGTTGCGTTGACGAAGACAGTAGGTGCCAAATACAAGGATTTCAGACCAAAATCAAGGGGAGTAACTCAAGAAACCGTCGAATCGGGCCGAAAAAAGTTCGTGCACATCTACACATGGTACCGATCATGTGTACCAAATTTCAGAAGAATCCACTGAAAACTCTAGGACGAGTTGCGTTGACGAGAAAAAGTTGACGGACGGACGGACGGACGGACGGGCAGGCGGACGGACGGATGGACGGACGACGCCATACCATAATACGTCCAGTCAAATTTGACGGGCGTATAAAAATAGGAAGTGAACAGGCAAAATGGTATTTCTGGAGAGGCAGTTTTTGAATCCTGGTTTATAACACCCTATGGAAAGTAGCCTGTCCAAATCTAGCAAAATGTGATATATGGACAGGCAAACTTGATATCCTGGCTAACGTTAACCTTGGAGACTGGTTTACTGGAAAAGAGGCAAAAGGAATATATTCAGTTTTAGAATAAACAGAAAGTTACAACAAAGTTACATTACAATGAACAGTAAACAGCTGGTTCCATACCCAAAAATAAATGTTGGTTTGTGATAATTTTTGGAGTTAGTGACCAGCACATGCTTCATAATGTCCGCATCAGCCACCAAGATACGCACACTCCCAAACATGCCATGGTAGGCTATCACAGAGGACTTGCACTCAGTTATCCATCTGAAAATAAAAGAAAGGTGTGGTGTATAGAATTGGTCAATGACATTTTGGAGTATTTCTACAGAAACTCCAGTGAATGTCTCTTGTTTGTAAAATCTGAGAGCGCTGTTGATCAGGTTAGGCCTATTAAAAATAATTCTGTGTTTCTGGTAACGGCTTTAAAAAAATCCAGGTAGGTAGGTAGGGGTTTGTTTTTTTTTGCTTTTATTTTTTTTTGCTTTTTCCTTTTCTTTGCCCAATCAAAATATTTCAAAGATGTACTGAATATCCATCATACTTATTCAATATACTAACCAAACTTGTGTAAAAATAAATGGCTTTGTTATTTTTGGGATTTGTGTGTGATATGTATACAGAATGGATCGGAATGGAGTATTACAGCTCACATCAACTGAATCCAGGTTCACCAGACATTCGTCAGACAGAACTGCAGTTAGTGATATGGAATTGGAAGTCGTTGATTTAGAGAATTTATTGCAGTTTGTATTAGAGGTTCCAGTTTAAGTTTGTTGCTACTCCACCTTGAAGCCTACATATTTTCTTTCCAATCGCAAACATTTAACAGTTTTTTTTATAACTTCATGAAATCTGGATAACATCTCTAGATATTAGAATTCCTTATATCAGAGTCGACATGCTGGAATAAACATGCAGGTCTTGAATCTACTCAATTGTTGATGGACAGCTGCTGAAGAATACATGTAGATATCAGACTTTACACTTCAGTATTTCTTCTCTAGATGGACAAAGGAGTTTGAAGACAAAGCAAAACACTTTCAGATGGACATCAGATTTTATATCCATTTGTGCTATTCAACAAATAACTTCTAGCAAAATCGACGATGTTGTCAGCGTAAATAAAATTTATTTGAAGAGACTACAGTATTTTGGTAGAATTGCGGTCGAAAATGGCGAATTATGAGGAATTACAGCAAAAAATCTTAGTTTTTTAGCTGCCTTTCTCCCGACGTTTCGTCTCATTGGAAAGGGAATTCCTTGTAGTTCCTGATTGAAGGCTTGATTTCGAACGATAACATCGAGAAACTGCAAGGGGTGTTTCCCCGTTTCTCTAGTAACGCTAACAACTGACCCGATATCGGTTACCTTGATTGGACAAGCGTGGTAATGTCACCTACATCGAAGTGCTCATTGGCCAGAGCCCTTCAACTGGGTCGAGCTAATCTGAGGGAGACGCCATTTGATCTCATCGCGACGAAATTACGTGGCGCAGAAACTCAACAAAAATTTGAAAATAAAGTTTGTTTAGCGGATTTCATCGAAACCCGCAATTTGAAAATATAAACTGAGCTTCTGTACTTCAACTATACCAAAGAATAATATATTTTGAAGGGGTTTTCTGTGAGTATTTTATATTTTCTGGGCGGCTTCTCGACAACGTTCTATGGAAATCTTCGTTGGCGTTTTTATATTTTTCCTTTTCATTTCTTCCTCCCGACTTCGTTATTCTGAGACAGAATATCAAGTTTACATCCAGGAAATCAAGTCGGGCTTAGCAAACAATATATGTATGGTTTTTATCAAGTTTCATGCATGGTAAATTTGAAAAAAGCGATTTCAGAATGGTACATCACTGTACTCGCATTGACAGAAGCAAAGGCAAGCTGATATTGCGGCTCGTCGCATATTTCGTACAGAAAGACGAGAGCCATTTGAACGGCTCGCCGCAGCGTAACAGTAAACTTATCTACGGCGAATAGTGGTGGAATTTACATTTCTCTGCAGACAGATGATAAAATTGTCCCGGTCATTTTGTGATATCCGCTCCGCAGAGTGCAATATTCTCCGTTGCAGAGGTCCATTATAGTCGCTAACGTTGCTCTGAATACATATTATGTCTAGAACATCACTGTACGGAGAGCGGGAAGTGCGAAACTGCGGTTCAGTGAGTTACGTCCCCTTTAAGGAAGCGAAGGGTTCGCAAAATAAAATGTTGAGAGCAAGATTTTGGTGAAAATCACCGAGGTCGGTCGGTGTTTTTGCATTTTTATATTTGTTGAAAAAACTTTCAGGTCGGCAATGATCACACCAGGTAGGTCGGGTTACCGGAAACACAGGATTATTTTTAATAGGCCTTAGGGAAAACCACCTCTCTAAAATGGAGGTAAAAAAGGTCGTTTTTGCTTGATAACTTTCACTTGTTCATCATAACGCTACAAAATATTCAGGCGACTTACTTTAAATATTGTTACATGCCGGAACAGTGGTTTTCCAATGAAAATGTGCATAGTCTAATTGTTAACAGAGAACAAAACATGTTGTCTATTCTTATGCAAATTAGATAGACGACAATTTGTTTTTTCAATACCATCCGATGCGGATAAATATATCCATGGTCGCCTATGGTGGATGTTTCTATCTTCGATATATCATTGAATTTATTGGACAAAAACGACCTTTTTACCTCCATGTTTAGAGAGGTGGTTTTCTCTAACCTGTTGGTCACTCTCCTGGATTTTGTTTTACTTGAGTGATGCAAGAGTTATCACTCTCTCTAATATTCTCCATAGCATTGGCAGTTTCTAGGGGAGTGATCTAAAGCTCTCCTGGTGAAAAAAAACTTAGGAGAGTGATGGAGAGCAAGAGTGAACACTCCCCTTAAAACTGGGCGACTGTCCAGTGCATTATGGGATATCATCCAGTTTAGAAAGCTTGATTGGTTAATTCAAATTTTCAACTAGGCTAATGGGCATCAAGTGACATCTAGTGACAGCCAGTTTGAATGGTGGAGGAAGCTGGAGTACCCGGAGAGAACACCATCCATTATCAAGTAACTGGCAACGTTTCACACATGCACCAGCGGGGTTTTAACCTGTGCCAGTTCTCCGGTGCAAAGCTTTGATCACCAGCGATAGGCCTTAGACCACTCGATCACCGAGGGCCATTGTATAGATTCTATCAGCAGAGACAACTGATAAAACTGATAAGAACAGGTGATCGTTTGAAATATGACAGCTCATTCAGCTCATCACTATCATCATGATCATGCTGGTGTGGATATTGAACCTCATTCAAGCGTCAGCATGATCATTCAATTGTCAGCATGATCATTCAATTGTCAGCATGATCATTCAATTGTCAGCATGATCATTCAATTGTCAGCATGATCATTCAATTGTCAGCATGATCATTCAAGAGTCTGCTTGATAGTCTATTTCTTCTAATTATTCAGACGGCTCAACTTCAGGCATCTATCATGTCTATGGAGAGAAATTCTGCTAAATTTCACAGGCTATCTTTCCACTTCTTCGGATAACAAAAAACAACACCACAGTATTTTAGCCTCATTTGACATAAAGATGTTTTTTCTGCTTCTAAGTCTAAACATGAAGCTGCGCTATCCAAACCCCTCGGCTCTGAACCCCAGCTATTATAATGTAAGGGTGTCTCTACCAATGCGGGAGTTGCACAATACAGGGTTCCGGCCTTGGCCGCTAGGATCGCCTTTGTCTTTATTTCCGTTTCATACCACTTCTATCGTCTGCTAAGCACAGCTGAGTGGGCTGGCTGATCGTTTCGCTTGCTCTCAAATTTATGCTTTACTCTGCCTGTAAAGGTGTTTTGTACAATAAATTGAATTGAATTGAATTTAATTGAATTGGACGCGTAGCGGGCGATAACTCTCCATAATAACCACCGCCCAGCCGCCAGGATCGCGGCGAACGACATTTACGGTTTATCGCGAAAAAGCAGCCAACATGGAAATTGATACGAAAATAGCAGCGACTGCGTGTTTGCATTAAGGTATGTGGTTGATTTATATGATTTTAAGTTCAATACTTGATATAATCGATAGAAACCTGTCGTAGTTTATTCGATTGTGCCGCCATATACGTTAGCAATTGTGAAAGACAAATATACCGAATATAAAACAGGCCCGCGGGATGACTGAAAAAGTATGAAAACTAAAAGACGTCTTTATTTCTATACGGACGTTTACCTGGATACAAAATAAATGAGTTATGTTCACAGCAGTCATATACTATTGTCATAATCATTTTTTGCGGGTGCGTTATCTCGCGAAGTCTGAAGTGAAAAACAAAAGGGCTTAAGAGCCATTCCCTAATCTTAATCATTCTTTGTCGATGTCGTTATCACGTTAAGTCTGAAGTGAAAAACAAAAGGGCTTAATAGCCATTCGCAGATAATAGCGATCCTGGCGGCTGGGCGGTGTTTATTACAGAGAGTTATCACCCGCTACGCGTCCAAGCGAAACGATCAGCCAGCCCACTCAGCTGTGTCCAGCAGACGATAGAAGTGGTATGAAACGGAAATAAAGACAAAGGCGATCCTAGCGGCCAAGGCCGGAACCCTGTATTGTGCAACTCCCGCATTGATTGGCTTGTGGGAAGAAATATTTACCCCTGGTATTGTAAGTGTACTATCTTTGAAAAAAAAAAAAAGTTTTCCTTAACTTAAATTAATTTGTTTCTGGAATAAATACATACACTACAGATATACGTTTCTTCTTCGCATTGTGTAAGAGAATAAATCAATAAATCAGTCATCCAATCAATAAATAAATGTGATAGTATACAAACATGATATAGAAATTATATGCAAACTTAACATAGGAATTGGTGGATTTTATTAGACAAGGCGCATAACTCTGCAAAATACTTTCTGACACGACTCATTTTCGATAGGCATCTAGTTCAGGTCAAGAGAAACAACTGTATCACGTTAGGATGTTGTATATGGAACGGTTCTGAAATTATCACAATAACAAATCATAAATGGACAAGGGGCATAACTCTGCAAAATACTTTCTGACACGACTCGTTTTCGATAGGCATCTAGTTCAGGTCAATAGAAACAACTGTATCACGTTAGGATGTTGTATATGGAACGGTTCTGAAATTATCACAATAACAAATCATAAATGGATTTTTATTTGTAAAAAGGGGCATAACTCTGCAAAATATTGTCCGAGATGACTCATTTTCGATAGGCTTCTGATTTACGTGAAGATAAATAGATGTAACAAGTTTGGTTGCCATGCATGAAACGGTTCTGTAGATATCGCGGTAACGGACGTACGGACAGCCGTACATGATGACGACAATACCCTAGGCCAAAGTTAGCCGAGGGGTAAAAAGCTGTTATAAAAATTAGTAGAAATAGGGTAATTCAAGAGTCAGCTTGATCATTCAAGTTCAAAAGTCCACTTGATAAGAAAGTGAGAAACTGGAAGAACATCTGACAAACATCAAGTTTCTGCAATGATCAATTCAGTTATGTCACTTTTTGCAGTGGTATTAACGAGAGATGCTGAAGGGTCATGGCGCCCACCATTGTCCGATAATTGTAAGCTAATGACAAGAGGATCTTTTTGTCCATTGTTACTAAGAACAAAAGATTGATTTGTAATTTTGTTTGCAGAATTTTGAATTTGAGTGAAAAAAGATCGAAAAAGGGACACTGGAAAACACCACGATATTATCTTTCTAAGTTTCAGGAGTTTCAAGATTTCTAGAAACTGTATGTTAGTTGTTATAGTACAAGTAAAATGAGCAAAGTTAATCTGAAACTGAATGTCCGGAGGATCCTTCATCTTCGTTTTGTAGTGTGTTTTTTTTCTTTCCACGTGTCATTATTGGATAATGAAAGCGAAGACAAATCTCTTTGACACTTTGTCATGGCCTATGAAACATACTTAAGATTTTTTAATTAGGAACGAATGCTAATACTGTTCTGTTTGAGATATCTGTTTCAAGATACCATGCTCAAAAATAGTTAGATTGTACAAACTTAATAGTGAAGGGATCCGGTCCGTAATGTTGAAACTTTGAAAGTGTCGGAATCCTATTATCTCCCTTGGATCGAAACACGCAGTAGTCTACAATTGTCAAGTTGTGACGTGTTACAAGAGTGACATCCCTTCGTGTAGCCGGCCCATCGGCAGACGAAACGGTGGGGCAGTTCACTTGCAACGGCATGCACTAAAGTAAACTGATTTAAAATTTGCAGAAATACATTATAATTCGGAATCATTTGAACTTCTTGATATAGAAGGTGAAGGTATGGATATTCTCTATAGTAAATATATAGAATAGGCCCAACCGTTTGATCCGCCGACTCCTGTGATGCAACGTCACAACTCGGCAATATCGTATTAATTTAAGCGTAACTTGGATTTTCGAATCGGACTAAAATAGGTATCTTGCACAACTAGGCCCCATGTGGGGCCTGTGTACCAAATTTCAGAAAGATCCATCAAGTAGTTCCCGATAATTCACGATAACAATGTTTCCAGGGGAAATTAAAGATGGTCACCTGGCGGCCATGTTGGATTTTCGTATCAGACCAAAAAGCTATCTTGTACAACTAAACTACAAGGGGACCATGTGTACCAAATTTGAGAAAGATCCATGTAGCATTCGTGAGAAATCACGATAAAGTTTCACGAGGAAATCCAAGATGGCCGCCTGGTAGCCATACTGGACTTTCGAATCAGACCGAAAAAGGTATTTTGCACAAATAGACCACAAGGAGAATCTGTGCACCAAATTTGAGAAAGATCCACACAGTACTTACTGAGAAATCACGATAACAAAGTTTCATGAAGGAAATCCAAGATGGCCGCCTGGTGGCCATATTGGATTTTGGAATCGGACCAGAAAAGCTATTTTACACAACTAGACCACAAGGGGAATAAAGATCCATGCCTTACTCCCCGAGAAATCACGATAACAAATTTTCATGGGGAAATCCAAGATGGCTGTCTGGTGGCCATATTGGATTTTCGAATCAGAGCAGAAAGGTATCTTGCACAACTAGACCACAACGGAAACCCGTGTACCAAATCTGAGAAAGATCCATGCAGTACTTCCCACGAAATCATGACAAGGTTTCATGGGGAAATCCAAGATGGCTGCCTGGTGGCCATATTGGATTTTCGAATCGGACCAGAAAAGGTATCTTGCACAACTGGACCCCAAGGGACACCTGTGTACCAAATTTGAGAAAGATCCATGCAGTAGTTCCTGAGAAATCGAGATAAAGTTTCATGGGGAATCCAAGATGGCCGCCTGGTGGCCATATTAGTTTTCGAATCGGCGCAGAAAAGGTATCTTGCACAACTGGACCGGAAGGGGAACCTGTGTACCGAGTTTGAGAAAGATCCAAGCAGTACTTCCTGAGAAATCACAATAACAAAGTTTCATGTGGAAATCCAAGATGGCCGCCTGGTGGCCATATTGGATTTTCGAATCGGAACAAAAAAAGTATCTTGCACAACAAGACCCAAAGGGGAACCTGTGTACCAAATTTGAGAAAGATCCATGCCTTACTCCCCGAGAAATCACGATAACAAATTTTCATGGGGAAATCCAAGATGGCTGCCTGGTGGCCATATTGGATTTTCGAATCAGACCAGAAAGGTATCTTGCACAACTAGACCCCAAGGGGAACCTGTGTACCAAATTGTAGAAAGATCCATGCAGTAGTTCCTGAGAAATCGCGATAACAAAGTTTCATGGGGAAATCCAAGATAGCCACCTTGTGGCCATATTGGATTTTCGAATCGGAACAAAAAAGGTATCTTGCACAACTAGACCCCAAGGGGAACCTGTGTACCAAATCTGAGAGAGATCCATGCAGTAGTTCCTGAGAAATCGTGATAACAAGAATTGTTTACGCACGGACGGACGACAGACCACGGACGAAAAGTGATTTGAACAGCCCACCATCTGGTGATGGTGGGCTAAAAATCAAATGAACCAAGCAGGTTCATTAAAAATATGGACAATATCATCTTGGTGTGGGGTGACATTTTCCGTCATTATGTGAATCTAATTGTCGGTTATGATGGAATAGCTGGATAGACAGTTATCAATTGATACTTTCTTCCCCAAGTAGTAAGTTATCATACAGGTTAAATTTTACACTGAAAATAAAAATGCATGTACATTTGAAAGGGGAAGATCCTGTTTAATTCCTTCCAAGAGCAAATACAGGCATTTTTCACACTGTTAACAGGTGCCCAAATTAAGCCCAGCTCCAGAAAAGTCCAAATTAGTTGGAAGTTTACTTTGAAAAGTTTGTCTAATTCAATGAATTACATGTATTTTATTTCCATATTATGAAACGGTGATATTCCATGTTCACCACCAATTGCAGGTACAAAACGTGCAAGTATGGCTCTATATTAGCTATATATCCACACTATTTCAATTTTATCCCAAATTAAAGGAGAAGAAAACATGTGACTAATGTATACACTGAATGAAATATCTATCTTCTCTGTATCCAAAAATGTAAGCAAATATTTTTTGCGATTTTTTCTACTCGATTGAATTGGTGTTCAACCTGCGCATCGTTGTCTCTCAAATTTGCCGCCATTTTGGCTCGGGTCGTCTAAGCCTGTGACATCACCCGGGCCTCGCCACTCTCTAGCAGGGAAGGCGAAAATGTAATACAATACCTCTCTTAGCTGTGCTTGTTGCTCCTGCTCCACCAGCCTGGCAAGTATGGGCAGTCGTTTCGGTTCGGGAGCCTGACGATGTACAAACTCGGTAAGCACAGCATCATCTTTCAGCAACACCACACACTGCGGCATGATGCCCGTGTATTTGTGGAATATTGGCACACTACCAGTATCAAATTATAACAGTATACAAAATATAAACCTGCAGCCCCGAGAGCCTCTCATACTTTAAAGTACAGGGCGGAAGTGAGTACGAGCCCGGCTGACGTCACGCAGCGATGCGCACAATATGTTTCGGCATTTCTGATTGGTTAAAATAGAGCAAGCCCTCGTAAATGGCAGCACTTATGAATCTGTCCACAGGCTCCAGTTTTTTATGTTTCAAAATGAAGATCAGCGGTAAAAAATCGCAAAAAAATATTTGCTTACATTTTTGGATACGGGTGAGATAGATCTTTCGTTCAGTGTATACAAATAGTCACATGTTTTCTTCTCCTTTAAGACATCTAAAAGGGTGCTCAAATTAAAAAGCTTTATTTGTCCCTGCCTTCATTACAAGCAAATACCTCACGTAAGGTGCAACAGCCTCTTCTCTCGCGATCTCCACAAAATTACCTAGGACAGGCCTGTATGGTCGGTGTGGCAGCTAATAACAAAACAAAAACTATCACAAAATATCATCAAAGGAAGTACATTATCCAAATCCATTCATTGAAAAAACCAACCTGCTCAATGAGCTGATATAAGCAGGTATCCCAGCAAACAGTCACTCTCTGATCAAAGCGACCTAATAACGAAGTCTCCTAACTGTGACTGTACGAGTAATTTGCCCTTGTCCGCTAGTGGGCGCTTGAGTCTGGGGGGACAAAATGTGGACTGGATAAGATGGAAAGAGATAGGTAGTCATCAAATCAGTGCAATATATTGAGCAAACGACAATTCCAATAACTTCAAAATTGGGTTCGGTGGCATGACAGACCACACTTGTCAATGTAATATTTTGTATTTGGCCATATCCACGTTTAAGGCGACATTTTCTATTGTACCGCCAGTGACATCATTAGTATAATGCGTAATGTCCTTTGTTGACGTTATGATGCTGTCGCCATATCTGATTGTTGCATGACGTCACAATATAACATTGCTAAAAGAAAGATACATTTGTAAGGGATTTTGTCCTCCCCGATTCAAAAGTCCTCTGGCGGACAGGGGCAAATACTCTTCATGGCAGAATGGAAACTTCCGTATTCTAGCCCAGGTCATCAACCGAACGCATGGCACAATCATACGTAGAAACTTCTAATGTTAAGTGAAAAGTGAAATGCACTTTAGCAAGCTAAGATGGCCCAGGTCAGCCAGTATACGTACTCAAGATGACGTAATTAATCTTACCCCAAGACAATTATTTTTGTTTCCAAATACTCTATTACTACAATAGCTGTACATTTAATTCACAATACTCTTAACTTCCTTCTAACGCAGTGTAAAGTCATACGGTAATAGTGACTGGGAAATGTCATCTCACATGCGTATATGAGATGAGTGCATGTGATGCAAACTGATCAATCACAAAGCTCAAAACAAGCTGTAGGCATGATGCGATCCAGCAACGTTTCTCTCAGATTGTTGTTCATATGTTTACTGAAATATTGATCAAAGTAACGAGTTTAATTATATACGGAATAAAGATTCCCATATTAACTTGAAAATTCCCTCTCTCAAGAAAGAAAATGCCTGGTAACTCGGTTCGGATGAATTTTCCTTTCCACATGAAATACCTTCTTCTTTTATCAACATGAAATACCTTCTTGAGCAGAGGAGACGTCAATGGCCTGATCACCAACTTATAGACCTGCCACGTCAGGAATAATACAGTACCATAGAAGAGAGCAAATCTCCACGTCATAAACACGTTGGCTTCTGTATAGAGGCTCAAGAACAACTCTGACATTGCCATGATAGGGCTGGAGGATGAAAAAAGTTACTCAGTGATAAAACTGTTAGGACTGGCTCAACCAAACGTCATGAAACTGGACAATCTGAAACAGAAAACAAACCTCTGTTATCATATGGACAAGGAGGGTTCGGGCTAAGTATATGGGATAATGTGCCCTTTTAAAAGTGGAAATCCAGCTTTTTTCAGAAAAAATGACATTTCCAGACGAAGGTGACCTGGTGGTAGAAGTAAAAATTATCGCCCAAAAGAGCAAATAATCCTCCATAACTGCCCATATTAAAAGCACACTTGCAATCACAGGTTGATCAGTCCAGGCTCTTTATGGTGCCCCAAATCACTGTTTTTTATTCATTTAGGTGTGAAATATTCAGTGTTTTGGGTTTTTTGGAGTGCACGAACTCACATAAACCCAGCCCACACAATTCACCTCGGCAATCAGCAATTGCCGAGGTAAATGCTGTGGCATAAGCAGTTAAGTGTTAAATAGAAATTATTTTAAAGACATTATTTTTGCCGAGGTGAGTTTTCCGAATTGTGTGGGCTGTAAACCCTCATCAGGAGCCAACATATTAGAATTTAGTTTCTCACGATAGCAGTCTTTTGACTATCAGGAAGCTTACATCCAGCATTCAGTAAGTGTTTAGGTGACCCTTTCAGATAGACATGTTTAAGTGTTCAATCTTTTGTGGGATTAAACTTAGTATTATTTCAGAGTCTTAGGTGGCTGTTGTCCATTGGCGTACACTTCACCATCATGACCATCCATAAGATGGCTTGCGAATCGTGTGTCTCCATTATTGCGGAGCGATATCCGGTACTTTACCGGATTCTGTTCGGCCTTCATCCGGCGGAGAACAGACTCAAGAAATCTGATAAATTACAGGTTTTCATACCACTTCTGAAACAGATATTGCCTGGGCTTACAAAATATATTGGTTTGTATAACTTTCGTATCATCCAAGAGGTGTGGTGGATCTGAAATTTTGAACAAGTAGTTCATCACATGACTCGAAAATGGCAAGTTACGTTGGGGTTACGTCGGTAGACTTTAGCTGATTGGCTGACGAAGTCACATGGTATTGATTTATGGAAATTCCCTCTGGCAGTTGCCGAAAGTAAGCTGAACATGGATACACACGATCCCAGGGTCAGTCTTACCACGTATAGATGACCGAGATGGTTACAGGTTGGGCTGTTATCATGATTTAATATAGCCAAGTGTATTTGCCCCGTTTTTCACCAGATACAATGACCACCACTGACTGACACTGGGTCATTCACCATAGAATCAATTTGAAATAAGCACTCATTCCCAGACTATGGCTGATATAGCCTAGTGTATTTCTCTTGATTCACATGGGTTACACTGACCACTAGTCTCAAAACTGGGCTTTATAAGATGCAATGTTGGCGTTTCCATTGGTTAATCGTGACCTGTTTCGAGAGGTCTTTGTTACCAGTCGGACATTGGTCCAAATAGGCGGGAAAGGATTTAATTGGATAACATTACGATCCCTCCAAGCCCAGAGATACATGTATATTCAAGCTGAATATGTATAGAACGACGCTGTATTTTAACACGTGGTACCGTATCTGTTTAGTGTGCACCTGGTATATATATTTTAAAATTATCTGACTTTAGTCAGACTAGCATGTATTAAACAATATATCTGTCATAGACCATTGCGTTAATATAAAACCATGGAAATTATATCCAAGAC
>JAVTVY010042905.1:0-17981 GCA_036873755.1 Hanleya hanleyi | reverse complement strand
GAAATAAAGAACGAAAGATACAATATCGCATATATGTGCAGTGCCATTGTGTTATAAACCGGAATTCGGTTAGTGGATGCCATGCCATCTACGTACACAAGCCTTCTCCGTTCACACTTCGAATTGAAAGAGTGAAGTGAATGAGGAAGTCGACTTGTGTGTGAATATTTGCCAAGCATGCCGTCGTTCCTTTTTTGAAAGTCATGAGCTTCGGCATCTCACGGATCTATTCTAGTTATAATCGTCTCAGTTAAAACTAAATCTGCCTCGATAGCGGATTGACATTGGCGTGACTGCATGGGAGAAGTCACGAACGACACAGGGCCTTGAAGCAAAATCACCTGTTGTGATTAGCCCTATATACTGCGAGGAGGTTGTTTTTGAGTTTTTATGGCAAAGTCCAACGCCTGATGAGGGTTGTAAAGTCGGGGGTTATCGCTCACATTTATATGTTATCTGTATATTCTTAAGGTACATATATAATACAAAACCGACCTCCGGACAGGTTTATTAAAAATACGCCAAACACAGGCCTTTAACCTATTTGAAACGGTACACTTCACTCTTGAATCAATGGGTCTATCGTGTTAGCCCAATGTCTAGGCATACCTGTGTGTAAACAAACCTGGGGGAACACGAATATTGTTTCGGGAGAAATAAAGGCAGGTGTTCAAGCGGCTGGATTCAGGAGAAGTTTCATATTTTTAAGGGTCTGAAGAATAGTTTTTAAGATTTTATTGTTTAAGAAAAGGCACGCTAAGTATTGTGTATTTCTACTGGCGTATCTCTTTCTATCTAGTTTGCTTCCTGCATTTTGTGACGTGTTCAAAGAGTCGATACATTGTAAATGAAAAACGCCTGCAGAAATATTTTTTCCGAAAACATTGAGGAACATATTCATGTCCAGACCTGTTATGGTGCTCATGCATGTAATCAGCGGATGTACTCTCTAAAAAAGTTGAGTGAAATTTCACTCAAGCAAGAGTGGAAATTCATCCCACTCAATACTTGAGTGAGATACTTTTCACTCAACTTGAGTTAAATGCACTCAACTTGAGTGACATTCACTCAAGTATAAGAGTGGAAATTCATCCCACTCAAGTTGAGTGAACTTGAGTGGTTTTAACTCAAGTTGAGTGAAAAGTAACTCAAGTTGAGTGAAAAGTAACTCAAGTTTGAGTGAAATGTACCTGTTCACTCAAAATTGAGTTACTTTTCACTCAAGTTTTTTTTAGAGAGTATTCGTACTCCCAAGGAGAGTAAGGGACTTGGCCCATCCGTGGATGAGCGTTGCCCATTATCAGGTCTTTTCTTTAACACACCCACTGACATTTACCTTTCTACTACAAGAGGTATTCACGATTACGGAAAGCAAGGTTGTAATAAGTTTGTCCTGTATCCTTATAATATTATTTGTGGGGATAGAAACGTTCTTTTTTGGTATAGGTGCAAAGTTGTTTGATTCTAATATTATAATACGGGAATTCTCTTTACCTTTATAGTTGCTGATATCTAGAGTACCATCCTTTTGAGCAGTGTCGGCCTTTCAAACGGACATAAAGGAATCGATGGGTGCGTTGCCAGCAGACCGGCCGGAGTCAGAGAGCATTTTTTTAACAGCCTTGGTTATGTCAAAAAGTGGTGGTCAATGTCTCAGTGCTCTTTTTCGCTATTTTAAATTGACGGCTGGACGTGGAAGACGAGACCATGTATTTCACTGAAATCGCTTTTACAAATTTCTCCAGAAAATGGGCCTAATTTGACAACTTGTTCTATTTTCTAAGGGTTTTCCAGGAAAATGGAAGCAAGTTTAAAGGGAATTGCAATGATTTCAATTTTTGACTAAGTAAATGTCGTATGCGTTGGAGTAATGGTACACGCATTCTCTTCAAGGTGGCTCGCGGAAGTTTCATAAAAGCACACCGATTTCCCTTAAAATATCATGATTTATTAAGTTACCGATGCTGAACATGGAAGCAATAAAAAGTATCATGTATCAAAGGTACTTTTTCATAAATTCGTCTTCTTGTGATATAAACATTAATAAATTTAAGAAAAAATACAAATATTGTAAATTTACCTAAACTAAAAAAAAAAAAGGATTTGTTTTTGGGCAATTGTTTCTGATATTATATCAGAGCATATACCAGAAAATTAGATCTCCTAAAAAGATTATACTTGGTGAAATATTTCTTTTCGTGGTGCCTAAAATTGACCAAGGAGATAGTTCATTTCAGGGAAAGTTCATGGTATTTCCACCTAAAATATCAATAAAAATAAAGTCCACACAATTCTCTATATCTTTGCACAAATATTGGAAAAAGTGAATATTAAAATATCTAGAAATGAGGTATGGTATAAAATCGAAGTTTTCGTAAATCTGTATCTATACCACCCAATCCTCCATCTGTCTAGTCATGAACTGTTGCTTTTTTGAATCAAAATGTCACTCAAATTTTTAAGAGTATCTTACATTTCTTCAACTTAAAAATCTCACAGTTCGGCAGAAAATACGATTTGGTGAATAACTTCTACAAAACAATATTGCCGCTGATGAAATTCTTAAACGCATAGTTTGGTCAGTATAGGTGCAAGCATTGCATGTGTGAAAATGGAAATCAAACTAGAACTTTTGCCAGCATCCACGCATAGTCACTTTTCAGCTAAAAGCGAGATTTCAGGAAAGAATTAGAATTCTTAAGTATCTCAGGATTTGAAGCGGCATTATACGGATTTTTTTCGTCAAAAACATTTAGTTCACTACCGGAATTATAAAATATTCGTTAAAAACGCTTCTTTGAGAAGGTATGATTTGACCCTAACCTGCTACATCCTTGCACATACAGGAATAAGGTAGTATGACATTCCGAGATTTCAACAAAATCCACTCAGTAGTTATAAATAAATCGCAAAATACAGCTATCACTTTGTCTGTCCATCTGTCTGTATGTCCTTCTGTCAGGGTAGAAACATTGCTGAGGTCATGTCTCGTTGCCTGTGTCTGTATGTCCTGTCAGGGCAGAAACATTGCCGAGGTCATGTCTCGTTGCCTGTGTCTGTATGTCCCGTCAGGGCAGAAACATTGCCGAGGCCATGTCCTTTGCCTGTGTTCATGTCCTTGTCAGGGCAGAAACATCGTAAGCCGAGGTCATGTCTCGTTGCCTGTGTCTGCATGTCCTGTCAGGGCAGAAACATTGCCGAGGTCATGTCTCGCTGCCTGTGTCTGCATGTCCTGTCAGGGTAGAAACATTGCTGAGGTCATGTCTCGTTGCCTGTGTCTGTATGTCCTGTCAGGGCAGAAACATTGCCGAGGTCATGTCTCGTTGCCTGTGTCTGTATGTCCTGTCAGGGCAGAAACATTGCCGAGGTCATGTCTCGTTGCCTGTGTCTGTATGTCCTGTCAGGGCAGAAACATTGCCGAGGTCATGTCTCGTTGCCTGTGTCTGTATGTCCTGTCAGGGCAGAAACATTGCCGAGGTCATGTCTCGTTGCCTGTGCTGATAGAATTCTGAAACTTGGACATGGCCTGTATATAGTGGCAATCCTTTAGGCATCAGGCTCCTAAATAATTTACACGTTCGGCAGTATTAACAAAATTGTACCTCGCCGATTCCCTAAGGTGACAAACTTCTTGTCAAACATTATCCGTCAAAATTTCAAGCTGTGCACGCCTCTACACATGAGGTCCTCATTTAGCTGTTTTCTCTGCATTCTGAAAGCAGTGCTCAGGTCCCGCAAATAGTCCACCGGCGATGCATGTTATCGAGCAGTGAATCGAAATAAAATTTGCAGCTGAACAGAACAAATACCATACTTGCCAGCGGTACCAACGGCTTTCTATTAATCGTTGCAACGAAGCCGGAAAAAAATCGAGAAAATTCTGGTCTTTGGCAGAGATTACGGATCAGGACTTTGTTTATTTAGGAGCCTGAGGCCTTTCACAGGTTAGGGGCGATCCGGCTCTCTCCGGCTCTCTAAAATGGAGGTAAAAAAGGTCGTTCTTGCTCAATAACGATTCCTTCTTAGCCGATGCTTCAAACTTCAGGCGCATTAATTTATCTATTGTTCCATGTTCTAAAATTAATTTGCCATTTGAAGAAGCAGTCAATGTTGTTTCCACAACGCGACAGGTGTTTGGCCTACTGTTATGCTAAGTGGATAGATGACAATTTATTTCTTTACTACCATTTGATGGGGATAAATATGTCTGTGTGCGCGTCAAGACGATTTTGCTGAATTCATTATGCGAACTGATTTATAAAGTAAAAACGACCTCCTTCACCACAATTTTAGAGAGTGGGATCGCCCTAACCTGTTTAATTTCTCAAGTGTAATTCATTTTATGTTGTGTAGATATAGTACTGTTTAGCCCAGGGCAGCATAATTTTTCAACATGTTTATACTGGGACAATGCCATAACTCTGCATTGAGTGTATTCTATTTTTGGCACAGAATGTTTGAGAAGGTTACAGATTGCACATGAAACCACTAGTGCCGTGAAGAACATTCAACAAGTGCTAGTGTGATCAGGGAAGCCCTGGAATGTTCCAGGCAATTGTTTACGGCATCATGTATGACATCATTTTGTTCTCTGTGAGGTAAATATAAAGTGAGTGCTGGCAGCAAGTGAGAACGATTCAGCTTGTGATCTGACAGTGATACAAGACTGTTTTCCAGTCTGTGAGTTGAACTGCATACACAAGTGACATCTGTAATATTGAGAGAGATTGTCTTATAGCCATCTCATTCGAGATCGTAAAAACTGGTGGAGAAACTTTTGGACTATCGACATTTTTTTCCATGCCAAAGCGTGTGAGTGGAGTTAATAATTATTGGAGCATAGAAGTGCTTGTTAAATGTGCCGTGTTGCCTTGTTGGAGACGTGTGTAATTTCATTGTGAAGTCGACGCTTCGAGTTACAGAAAATGGACTTGGACGTCGATCGTCGCTGGAGTTGGACTGGTTTGTTGAGTGTGAAACGCGTGGATTTCAGCAAGCGTGGATAACAGGATGGGACACATGATAAATGAACTGGGAGGATCTGTGCTACAACGCTAGGAAGAAAGCGGACTGAATTGGACGCTCAGTAGACTGTGTACGATCAGTTAGGATCTTTTTAGGCTGCCTGCAACACTCTTTTAAAGCATTATAGTAAGCCTAGATTTTGCGCAAGGCAGTTACGCAATCTCATATGTGTGGGAGGCGATATGTCTGCGATGGTTTGTGCGCCTGTCCTATATGGCTATACAACTGGTGGTATAGATTTGGTTTCGAATCCCATCGGAGCAAGTCTTTGAGTTCTTTTAATATACTTGAAATTGCTCCACCGTGTCTGAATTAACCTGCGTCTTTGTCGACTATTACAGTTGGGATATGCACCTCCAACCTGTAACCATCTCGGTCATCTATACGCGGTAAGACTGACCCTGGGATCGTGTGTATCCATGTTCAGCCTACTTTCGGCAACTGCAGGAGGGAATTTCCATAAATCAATACCACGTGACTTCGTCAGCCAATCAGCTAAAGTCTACCGACGTAACCCAACGTAACTCGCCATTTTCGAGTCATGTGATGAACTACTTGTTCAAAATTTCAGATCCACCACACCTCTTCGATGATACGAAAGTTATACATACCTATATATTTTGTAAGCCCAGGAAATATCTGTTTCAGAAGTGATATGAAAACCTGTAATTTATCAGATTTCTCAGGTGTGTTCTCCGCCGGATGAAGGCCGAACAGAATCCGGTAAAGTACTGGATATCGCTCCGCGATAATGAAGACACACGATTCGCAAGCCATCTTAGGGATGGCGAAGTGTACGCAAATGATGCACCTCATTTCCAGCAAAATAATTGCCCCATGACCGGAATATTATAATATCTAAGGAAGAGTCTAGACTGCCCCGTAACATTACTGGGCCTATGACCACACGACCTTCTAGATTAACTTCAAGGGAAGAGATTTCATTCCATCATTACCCACAACGCCGTCAGTAAGCTGAGGCATATCATCTGAAATGGTGATGCCCCAGTATTGATCAGTTTACCTATAATTAGAGCATTTCCACAAAGTGGATGCTCTTATGTTTTCATGAGAAACGGCTCCGCCGGCGCCGCGACTTTAAACGTGAATATTTCTGAAACCGTTAAATATTTCCTGGTCAGGCTCGGTATGCTATCTCCTTGGGCCTGGGAAATTTGTCTGGTTGTGTTTTCATAGCCGCTGCTCACCACTAGGTGGCGTCGTAGTCAGAGCGTAGGTAAACCTTTCTGTGACGATTATGTCTGAACGGCTTGTCTGATTTCTTTGAAATTTGATTACAATGGTCTTGAAGGATAGGCAATGTGCTGAAAAGGTTTTAGTGTAGCTGGCATAACTTTTAAGGCAAGTTTTTTGCGTCTCAAAAAAAAGAAGTTTTTTCGTGAAATGAAAATTCCAATTCGCTTGGAGAAATATTTAAAAAATGTTCTATTCTAGGTTGTCAAGCATAAATGTAAGATTGCCGACATGATAATTCCCATTCGGTGCGAACCAAATTGCCATTTAAATGAAAAATCTCAATTAGCGGACTTGACGATTATCATGATAAATTTTTTTTTCATTGAACTCTTATGTGCCTTCTCCCTGGGCTTTTGATTTTACTTGCTTGTTATTCGTGGTATTTGGTCATCATTAGGTGGCACTATAGACATGAATTCAGGTAAACATGTGTAACATGATATCTTCTAAACAACTTGTTTGATTTCCATGAAATTTGGGTATAATGATCTTGCAAGATAGGCATAGGACTGACAAGATTTTGGTGGTGTTGGCGAAATCATGGAGGCACGTTTTCGCATCTCAAAACAAGATTTTTTTCACAAAAATGGAAATTTACTTCTTTGAATCAGGGAAAAGTAATTCTAATTTGCCTAACATGAATATAACATTCCCAATGTTATAATTCACATCCGTTGTAAGCCAAATGGTCATTTATTTTAATACATGAAATTCTCAGGACTTCAGTCCAATATCTACATTCCCAGGCCAGATCTGGGGATTTTGCTACATCATGTAGTTTCGTGATATTTGTTCATCATTGGGTACCACTATAGACAGTAAACTTTTACAGCACAATTTATTGGTTCTTCATGAAGTTTATTATTGTGATCTTATTAGACAGACAAAGGATTTCAAAGAATTGACCTCACATATGGATTTCGCGACCCATCAACATAATGCTTTATTTATATTTCATTATGCATTCTTTTTTACAATTCATAATTTTATTAACATTACCGTATAGTTTAAAAATGGATTGAAAGGACATTGGTGCTGCTAACACTGGCATAGGCATATATGTGGGCAGCGGTAGATGTCATCGTCCGTTTTTAGGTGTTATGGGAAGGATAAATGAGGAAATACCGTAACCATGTGATAGACGTCAAGTGTAAGCTTCATAAGAAAGTTTCATATTCTCAGACCAGCTGGGGAAAACGTTAGTCTGTTAGTCATCAGTGAGTTGAAAACTGGACCTTTCATAGTACGGCCCAAGTCAACCTTGCTGTCCCATGACAAACTTTCATGCATGTCAATAATTGTGATTGGTCAACGCCTCTTCTGATGTAAACAGGAGAGAGAATTAAGGTTTAGCGTCGTTTCAGCTATATAGCGACGATCATCAAACAAAATTCTAAATATTCCAACAAAAACAAGTCAACAACAACCCAGCAATCCAGAAGTAATCAACATATCCGAGAATGGCTGTCAATGTTATCCAAGGGTGGATCTACGGGAGCCGGGGGGTGGGGAATCCCCTGCCCCCCCCTCCCCCCGTAGATCCGCCCTCAAAAGTCAAATGGATTCAGGCATGAAGTATGATTTTTTCAATATCGATGCGTGCTAATAAACGCGAAACAAACGTGAAAATATAACCATAAATCTGCATACATTATGTTCAAATTTGTTTCCTGGAAAATCCTTAGAATGCAGCTCCGGAGATCTAGGATTCCGGAGCTTCCAGGGCCTAGGCGGCCCCTCGACTGTTGGGCTGTGATGGTTAGCTCAGGTACGGCTGTTGGATTAGTTATCGGACAGATCAATTACCGGACATGCATCTCGTATGCACGTGTTGTGCTCGTGATGACAACACAATAAGATATCAGAACAAAGGGAATCATTTATAATTGCTATGTAAAATATAGAATTATAAGTATTGACGAAAGTCTACAAATTTAAATATATTCCAGAAAAACCTTCAAACATGCACGATAATAGATCGGACAGCCGTACCGGTATGAGAAGAGGTTAATTACATGCTGGCTGGAGCACGATATTACTGAGCCAAGCCAAAGTAGCTAGAGGTCACCAGATGGTTCACAAAGGTTCTGTATAGATTACCGTAAGATAAACACTGTACCGTGACGCACACCGATTCCTATCCAATTCCCAGAATCGAAGACTATAGTGATAGTGTCAGTCAGGCTGCCTATGTTGCCAAGATAGATTTGCTTACTAGTACCTTTGACTGACAGGGCTGAAGAAATATTTGCGATTGGAACACCATATGCTTTATACCACTGCTAGCTAGCTAAATGTTTGTACAGTCCATTAAGTGTCAAATTCAGTCTGCTTTCTTTCTAGCATTGTGGACATCTCCCAGTTCATTTATCCTGTATCCAATTCTAATGTTCACTTCTTGCGAAATTCACGTTTCACAGTCCACAAAGCAGTTAATCTCCAGTGACGATAGACGTCCACGTCCAATTTCTGCAACTCGAAGTGGGATTTCTCCCAACAGGGATTTCTCCCAACATCAGCTTCACAGTGAAATTACACGTGTCCAACAACTTTTAACCAGCACTTCCATTCTTCAATAATTAATAACTCCACTCCCATGTTTTTGTGTGAAAACACTTGTCAACAGTCCAAATGTTTCTCCATCAGTTTTACGATCTCGCTTAATGAGATGGCTATAAGACAATCTCTCTCAATATCACAAGCTGCAGCATTCTCACTTGCTGCCAGCACTCACTTTATATATACCTCACAGAGACCTCTTCATAAAAAGATGTCATACAGGATGAAGTAAACAACTGCCTGGAACATTCCAGGGCTTCCCCAGTGCAGAATCATGTCAATGTCCTAGTATAAACATGTTGACAAATTACTGCTGCCCTGGGCTACACAGTACTATATCTACACAACATAAAATGAATTATAATATATATTTTGCCAGGATGCCAGTCTGAACATGATACCAGTGCACAAAGTGGGGGAAAGAGGCAGGCCATACAAAGGACAAACAATGGGAGAAATGAGCAAAAATGCTGTTTATTAAAAAATGACTGGATAGAAATATTTAATACTCGGTGAGATAATGTGAACGAATACTAGGTTTGGTATATGACAATTTTATTTGATATATTTCCTTCCGTTTTCATATAATCAGCATTATTGCTCATTTCTTCCGTTGTTCACCCTGGCCCCTTATGGAGAACATGCCCAGTTTACAGCCTGTGTCTTCACCCGATTGTGTGTGCTGGTGCAGGACCATCGTAACACCGGCAAATGGTTTATGGAGAAATTGAAGGAGTGCCAGCATCATAATAACAGAAAAATAAATGACAAAAAATGGTTACCAAAATCCCAATTTGCCAGTAGACCCATTTCGAACACCAAAGTCATCAACCCATTTTGAGACTGAACTTCGATATTGAATGGCTTATATTCATACCCATAATATTCGAGTTTTGTTCCATTTGTCATCTGCAGAGTGCTTCTTTAGTTCTCTGTGATTTTTCCTCACGGAGAGTCACACATACCAAAGAAAGTAATACTTGTTAAAACATGAAGCTGCGCTATCCAAACCCCTCGGCAGGCCTTGTTTTTCGTCAAAATTCACGGGAATCCAAATAGATTCTCGCAACACAGCTCCAATGCTATAATTTCTATACAGTTCGTTAATATTTTACGGGAATCTGTTGGATTCCCGCAAATTATTTTGCGGGAGTGCTGATGAGAATCAGATTCCCGGATTCCCGTGGAAAAACAAGCCCTGCTCGGCTCTGAACCCCAGCTATTATAATAAGGGTGTCTCTACCAATTGATTGGCTTGTGGGAAGAAATATTTACCCATGGTATTGTAAGTGTACTTTCCTTGAAAAAAAAAAGTTTTCCTCCCCTTAAATTAATTTGTTTCTTGAATAAATTGAAAGAGCTGTATCGATGTCTCACCAAAACAACAGTACACATGGCTGGATAAATACAGTACATGTATACTAAATGGCACATGTATGTCATTTTCAAAACAGATTTGCAAGCATTCTTTGCATTGTCTAAGAGAATAAATGAATAAATCAGTCATCCAATCAATAAATAAATGTGATAGTATACTAACATGATAATAGAGTGGATTTTGTTAGACAAGGGGCATAACTCTGCAAAATACTTTCTGACACGACTCATTTTCGATAGGCATCTAGTTCAGGTCAAGAGAAACAACTGTATCACGTTAGGATGTTGTATATGGAACGGTTCTGAAATTATCACAACAACAAATCATAAATGGATTTTTATTTGTAAAAAGGGGCATAACTCTGCAAAATATTGTCCGAGATGACTCATTTTTGATAGGCTTCTGATTTACGTGAAGATAAATAGATGTAACAAGTTTGGTTGCCATGCATGAAATGGTTCTGTAGATATCGCGGTAACGGATTTTATTAGACAAGGGGCATAACTCTGCAAAATACTTTCTGACACGACGCATTTTCGATAGGCATCTAGTTCAGGTCAAGAGAAACAACTGTATCACGTTAGGATGTTGTATATGGAACGGTTCTGAAATTATCACAACAACAAATCATAACTGGATTTTTATTTGTAAAAAGGGGCATAACTCTGCAAAATATTGTCCGAGATGACTCATTTTCGATAGGCTTCTGATTTACGTGAAGATAAATAGATGTAACAAGTTTGGTTGCCATGCATGAAACGGTTCTGTAGATATCGCGGTAACGGATTTTATTAGACAAGGGGCATAACTCTGCAAAATACTTTCCGACACGACTCATTTTTGATAGGCACCTAGTTCAGGTCAAGAGAAACAACTGTATCACGTTAGGATGTTGTATATGGAACGGTTCTGAAATTATCACAATAACAAATCATAAATGGATTTTTATTTGTAAAAAGGGGCATAACTCTGCAAAATATTGTCCGAGATGACTCATTTTCGATAGGCTTCTGATTTACGTGAAGATAAATAGATGTACCAAGTTTGGTTGCCATGCATGAAACGGTTCTGTAGATATCGCGGTAACGGACGGACGGACGTACGGACGGACGTACGGACGTACGTACGGACAGCCGTACATGATGACGACAATACCCCTAGGCCAAATTTGGCCGAGGGGTAAAAATTAAAGTTATAATCTCATCAAGTATGTCACGACAAGTCTGTATTCTGATATAATTTCAGTCATAGTTCAGTCAGATTATTTTATGGGGAAAGAATCAAAGCACCAAAACTCAGGATTATTAGTGAAAATGATGCAGGACTTGTTTTTCCACGGGAATTCGATTCCCGTCAGCACTCCCGCAAAATAATTTGCGGAAATCCAACAGATTCTCATAAAATATTAGCAGTCTGTATAGAAATGATAGCATTGGATTCCATTGGATTCCCATAGAGCTGGGTTGCAAGAATCTATTTGGATTCCCGTGAATTTTGACGAAAAGCAAGGCCTGTCATGGATGCTAAAATTATTCATTGATGATAGCAGGCTACTGAATATTGAAGCAGATGCATGTATTTATTGATCTGATGTGAAATGCTATAATGTCAGAGCTCATCGCTCACTAGTAGTCAGATTCTGGCATGATGACAAATATTGCCTGCAAGGTTTTGCCAAGATTGCAGAGATTATTATAGGATCAAACACAACAAGGAAGCAATCAGAGATTGCTCAATTGTATGCCCCCGTTCCGCTTTCATCTGACACTGCCCCGCCATTGTTCTGTTCTGTATTGGTCTGTGGAGGCCTGATTTGGATAACTATAAACATTCTGTTTCAGTCACTTTTTTTCGGCATGCCTCGCATAATACATATTCCAAGTATCGACCAACAAGTCAGGACAAGTAAAATACTAATAATACAATGTTTTGATGCAAGATGGTCACCAGGGCATTCGCCAAATCCAACATGAGGCACCAGTGGTGCTACAACTCGTCAGCCTCTTAAAGAGTCTAGACCAACATGTTTTTATGGGTGTAGAAGTTTGGATAAATAGCAGTGAGTTATGGCATGCAAAAAGCAAACCCAAGCCACAACTCAGACAGATGAATGGATGGATACACTGACACACGGACGGACAGACAGTCGGAATCCAGTATACCCTCAACTTTGTACAGGGGTATAAAAAGTGACCAGGTATCCACATATCTACAGGGGGAAAAAAACATGTACAGTTGTGATCTTATTGCCCTGGCCTGAAACTGAGTGTCGGACGGGCCTTTTGTCCATTTGTCCTATGTTTATCTGTTGCCCCATATCCTGTCAAGCAGTTGATGTTAACGTGAAACAAACAATTATTTTTAAAAAATATTAAAAATATTATTCACAATTCAACCCCTGTTTTATATATTTTTAAGAAAAAAAATATAATTTTTTTAAATGTTACACATGGCCCATGGGATGAAAGAAATAACTACAACCGGCTAGAGTTACTGAGCTGTATCACGATGGGATGGGATTCATCTCAGAGAAGTGAAATTCCCCACAGTATCTCTATGTAATTTGTGCATTTTTATTCTGAAATTCGAAGGAAATCTATTCAGAATCAAAACAAACCTCCAATACCTCACATGTTATTTTCATAGTGCTTAGTCACAATGTTACAACATTGCCACAATGTTACAACATTGCAAGCCCAACGTCATTGTGCTTTGAAAAAAAAACCCCACGCGAGGTATTGGAGATTTTCTTTGATCCTGAACAGATTACATATAGATACTGTGGAGAATTTCACTTCTCTAAGAAAAACTGGCTCCGATAGCCGAAAATCACATCCCATCATAATGCGAGATAGAAACTCCCCTGACGAATCTCCGTTGGTAATGCATTAGCCTCAGTGCAACAACAACAACAACGATGATGTTTACGTTGATTTATTGGGTTGGCCATACCTTTCGCTATCTTCCATGAAGTATATTTTAGAGGACTTGTTATGCGAGACACCGCTTCTACTGGCCGACGATCACAGTTCATTTTACAACTGAAAACTCAACTCCATCATCGGATGTGTTGGCAGGAAGCACAAACACATGGGCACTACTTTCGTTTTTGACTAATTTCGTTTTTGACAGAATCTCACAGGTTCCTACAATTCTGTTACAAGACAAAGTACAAGTTGCCCTTTTCCGATAAAACAGGCGTTTATTTTTGTTCAAATCCATTCTGAGAACTTTTAGACGAAATAACAAGTCGATTTTCACAGTTTTAATGTCAGACTATTTTTTTCTCAACAGCGTAGGGATAGGCCTACGACAATTAGTCTGGCAATACCGTACTACTGAATATGCAGAGGAATATAGACTTCTAGACCAAACCAATGACCAGTCATTCACTACACTGAACCAATGGCTGAAATACAACTTTACTATGGAGCTCTTGATTGGCTACAAGCTAGTAAGAGTATGTAAATCAGTATAAAAGTAGGGCTAATGTATGCATACTTGTAGATCCGTTTTTAGGAGACTGGAAAATGGTAGAAAAATAAAAAAAATTGTAAAAAAATAATTAACGATCGGTTAGACCTGAAAGTCTCAAAGGCACAAGTAAACAAGAGCCCAAGGGGCTTCAATATACGCCCGTGTAACTGGAATTACACTGGTCCAAATTTCAAGGTTGTTTAATAGCCTTGATTCCAATTGGTAGCTAGTCTACAATTTTGTGCTTCTGAGAATGTAACATATATAACATCTTAATTTCTTATATTGAATGATAAACTAAAACGAGCTTATCTCTTGGTAACTAGTTGACATTGAAGCAAGAGCTGAGAGCTCACATATCCCACACTGAAATCGACAAATTTAGTCAAACACAAGAAAATAGTAGTTTTCCTGCAAATGGATTTCTTTCAGACGAGGGAATTTTTCATGAAGGAAGAAGAAACTGATGAAGTAAAAATTTGTTCTTGAGTTATAATAAATTTCATAAAAGTTATAATGAAGTTCATAAAGGACCCCTCTCCCCGTTAAATTAGTAAATGTATGGTTATTATTTCACAACAGTTCAACTAAATGTAGCTTTTTCAAACATGGGAGACAACTTCACAGGACAATACCATATATACGTAGTTTTGAATATTCCAACCTAACACATATAGTCAGCTAAACTTGATTCAGTTTTGGGGGACTGTGACCTTGACCTTTGACAAATTGATCTCAAAATGTATGGCTCCTCTTTGCCAAGCGAGTAAGGTATACTCAAAGTTTGGTACCAATCCATACCTTGAAACTAGAGATATCGCATGGACAACAAATGTTAATGGATGAATGGACAGAACATTCATCGCATTACACGACCTCGTCCTCGACAGGCATATGAAAATGTGACGTTTAATGATTTCTTGATTATGGGGTCACAGTGACCTTGACCTTTGACCCACAGTTATTTATAATGATTTCCTGATTTTGGGGTCACAGTGACCTTTGACCTTGACCTAAATTTTGGTACACGACTGACACATCGTCTTCCCTCAATGTATCAATGGACAAAAAAAAATCATGATTGTTATGAATTTCATTATTTTTGGGGTCACAGTGACCTTGACATTCGGCCTTGACCTGCATTTTGGTACGTGACACATCATGTCCCCCTAATGTATCTACTGACCCCAAAAAAGTCATTTTCAAAGATTTCTTGATTCTGGAGTCACAGTGAACTTGACCTAAATTTTGATACATGAAAAACTGTCTCCCCGTAATTTCTCAATGGACACAAAAAATCATGATTTTTAACAATTTCACGATTTTGGGGTCACAGTGACCTTGACCTTTAACCAGGTCACTTGACCTACATTTTGGTATGTGACACATCGTGTCCTCCTAATGTATCTACTGACACAAAAACATGTTATTTTTAATAATTTCCTGATTTTGAGGTCACTGTGATCTTTGACCTTTGACCTTGACATAATGTTTGGTGTGCGACACTTCATTTCACCCTATTGAATCCACTTACAAAAAATTTGTAATTTTTAATGATTTCCTGATTTTTAGGTCACACTGACCTTTGACCTTGATTCTGGGGTCACAGCGACCTTGACTATGGACCTGGATCTAAATTTCGGTACATGACGAAACGAATCCTCGTAATTTCTCAATGGACTCAAAAAATCATGATTTTTAACAATTTCACAATTATGGGGTCACAGTGACCTTGACCTTGACCTACATTTTGGTAGGTGACACATTGTGTCCCCCTAATGTATCTACTGACACAAAAAAATGTTATTTTTAATAATTTCCTGATTTTGGGGTCACAGTGACCTTTGACCTTCGACCTTGACCTATTTTTTGGTATGCGACACCTCATTTCCCCCTATTAAATCCACTCACAAAAAATTAGAAATTTTTAATGATTTTCTGATTTCTCTGTCACACTGACCTTTGACCTCTGATCTCGACCTACATTTGGTATGCAGGACATCGTTCCCCCACAGAGCATACACTCATCAAAAATTAGAACTTTAGATAGAAAACTGTCATTGATCAATGATTTCCTGATTTTAGGCAACAGTGACCTTTGACCTCTGACCTCGACCTCAATTTTGGTACGCGACACATCGTCTCCACCTAGCGTATCCACTCACCAAAAATTAGAACAGTAGATAGAAAACTGTCCAAGATATAGACCGGACACGAGGGACAGACAGACAACTGCGGAATTGCAACTGTGGATAGAAAACGTTCACAGATATAGACCGGACACGAACACTTCAGTGATTTCCTTTTCTTAGGCCAGTGACCTTTGACCTCTGACCTCGACCATCATTTTGGTACGCGACACATCGTCTCCCCGTAGGATATCCACTCACCAAAAATTAGAACAGTAGATAGAAAACTGTCCAAGATATAGACCGGACACGAGGGACGGACAGACAGGCAGACAGACAGACGGACAGACAGACAGACGGACGGAAACCGCCATCACATAATACGTCCGCCTTTTGGCGGGCGTATAAAAATAAAAGGATCATAACCTGTAAGTTTCATGAACTTCCTAGAAATAGTTATCGAGATACGGCTCGGACAGACGGACAGACACATCCCCAGGGCCACAACAATACTCCTGAGCCCGTAGGGCTGAGGAGTAAAAATGTGACCTGGTTATGAGACCTACATTCCTTGGGAGTATATTGTGGTGAAATTATGAAACGATCGTGAACTTTGAATTTTGCACCCAATTCACTCTTTTTGGGGCAATTTCATACTTCAGGACCTATGTGGTCTGCTTTGGAATATAGAATAGCAATTTTATAGCCATTTTCCCGGTCCAAATCGGTTATGGACTGAGATCCAGCATGGACAAATAAATATATCCCATTCACTTAGGTTTGATGAACAAAGAGCCATAACTCTGGAAAATATAACCGAAAGCAGAGAAACTTCACGCTGTACAACTATGGGGCATTGACCACATATCATGCAAATTCCATACTTTACCGAGATCCAACCCGGACAAGTGCCAATTCACAAAGATTTCAAGAACAAAAGGGCCATAACTCTTGAAAATATACGCGAAACGCGGAGAACTTCACGCTGCACAACTACAGGGCACTGACCACATATCCTGCAAATTCCATACTTGTACAATATTAACCGAGATCCAGCCCGGACAAGTCCCAATTCACAAAGACTTTAAGAACAAAGGGCCATAACTCTTGAAAATATAAGCGAAACGGGGAGAAACTTTACGTTGCACAACTGTGGGGCGCTGACCAGATATCACGCAAATTTCATACTTGTCCATACAATATTAACCAAGATCCAGCCCGGACAAGTCCCATTCACAGAGATTTCAGAAAAAGGGTCATAACTCTTGAAAATTATCAGGCCTCCCGGTCACTTTTCAGGAATTTTAATTATGATTTTATGCCAATTTTTGTGAAAATTTATGATTATTTTATGCTATTTTCAAGGAAATTTTATGTCATCTATTTTTTATGATTTTTTATGATTTCTCATAAAAGTAAAGTCAAAGTGAATACAGATTGTAGGTATGGCAGCAAAATGATGAATATTAGAGACAACTCCGTCTGGGTACAGCTTGCGAATTATGATGAAAGGTTTTTTTTCTGCATCTAGTTGTATTCTAAATATCATCTCAGCCCATATTTGATGAAGTTATGCCCCTTTTCAGATCTAATAATCTCTGATTATTATGTGATATATAGTTGATTGAACCTGGTTATATCTGCAGATCTTTGTTCGTTACATCTACTAAATTTGGAAACTTATTCATCTAGTTGTATTCTAGATGCATACAAAAACAATCATCGTCTCGGCCCTTATTTTATGAAGTTATGCCCCTTTCCGGGTGTAATAATATTGGATGTGCTTGAATGTGCAGTGCAACCTTACTTTTACACTGTTGTTGGGGGACCAAATTTGAACCGCCTTATAGATTTGGGGGAAGCCATAACACCCCCCTTATATCAGAACTATATTGAAGTACCTTATAGTGAGGCTACACTGTATTAACCAGTTTATCTGAAGAACTGTGTTCGATACAGCTACCAAATTATTTATTCACTTGTATTGTAGAAGCCTACAAAAAAATTATTCACCTCAGCCCTTTTTTTACAGAGTTATGCCCCTTTTGTGATACGCTTGAATGCAACTGTTATATGCTCTAAAAAGGACAATTCTGAAGGATTAGTAAATATAGCCATAATATGTTGCATATTCTCAGCATATTTCTCAATTGCTT